>VZTT01002852.1:0-30962 GCA_013400855.1 Buphagus erythrorhynchus
CTTATTTCAAGCTCATTTTGGAAATAACTGAGTTTCTCTTTACTTTTAATTAAACCATTGAGAAACAGAATATATGGAAATAATTAAAATTTATCAGTAGTAACTAGTAGCAACTTACTAGAACTAGTAAGTATTGGGGTAAAAAAAGTAAAGGGGTGACAGGTATGCTTTATGAAAAGGTTCTCTAAATTCAGTGTCTTAGACAAAGAAAAAGCCTTGTCTCCAGTTTCCCCTCCACCTTCATCACAGCAGATCCTCCCCTCTGCCACAGTCTGCAGGCACTGATGTGCCTGGGGTACTCCCCTTCCCATGGAAAGCCACAGCAATCTGTCCCCAGGAGATCAAGGTGGAGCAGTGGCTAAACAAGAAAATAATGTGCCAAAAAGTATGTCTCTGTTGGGCAGCAGGAACTTGGGTCTTTTCTGAAAAGGCACGGTTGGTGCTTCAGTAATTCAGTGCAATCCTTATTCTGCATTTGACACAGGAGAAGCTCCTCAGACAACCACCAGAAATAACACTTGCATAACAGTAGAGGTAGTTGACGTTTTTCCATTTATATTTTTGCTTTTAAATGAAGTCTGATTTGTTGAAGGATTTGGTGTTTGGAGCATTGAAGCAAAACATTTTTGTTTAAGTTACAATTAACATTTTCAATTACTTTTTTTGAAACAAATCTGTTTCTGGGCCCATGGGTGTAGAGATAAGGACGTAAAAGCCTTGATAAAAAAAATTATAAAATTGGACTAAAATAGTTCTTTCCTAGTGTTTTAATGAAAAGAGCAATATTCATCTGTGCTAACCAAGTGATGTTGGAGGTTGTGAGGTACCAGATGCTACACAAAGAAAAAGCTCTCTCTAAAAAGCTAATTATCTGCCGGGGGGAGGGAGGGGAAGGGAAGGCAAGTTTGTCAGGAATGTGGGGATTTCCCAGATATATTAGACATACAAAGGTGCAGGCCTGTGGATCACACTTCTCTGTTTTATGTACTAATTTCTCTTCCCTGTGTTACTGCATTAGAAGGAGCAGATACACAAAAGCAGAGAACAAGCCCTGAGCAGGGAACAGAAAATCAGTTATTGGTGAGGCTAATTAGTCTGGGTCTCACTGTGATCAGCTTTTAGTGCAGATGCAGAGCTGTTGCGGTTTGTTATTTTAATTGTATGTTCCCGTACAGTTACCCCCCTAGTGCAATGTTGATGGTTTTTCCTTTTCCCGCCCTGAGCTCTGTCCATCACCCTAAGCCTTTCCCAGATTTCCAGACCCTTCCCTACCTGTTACTCAAAACCCATCCCCTTGGATTGTCAATCCTTGTTAGCTCCTCCCATTGTTCTAGAAAGTTCCCTGTATATCAATCCTTTCAGAGTACTCTATTAGTCAAGGTTAATGGTTACCACCCACCTGTTTTGTTACTGGTCTTCTATGTCTGTAACCCAACCCAGTGTAACGCCCCTGGTCTGTGTTCATTGGTTGTACCTTGTACCCTCCCACGGGGGGGGGGCCCCCTATTTAAGTTGCTGCAGAGCCGTTTTTGTTGCCTTTTGCGTCTCTTTCTCCTCGAAGTTCTCCCGTCCCCTCCTGGTTCCCAATAAACCCTTTCCCTGGACATGTAAAAGGACTTTCTTGTGTTCTTTGCTCTCCTCCGGACCGGCGCCGACACCGTGTGAGCCACGCGGCTCCTACCCCTATCCCGGGTGCGACTCCTGGGAAGGGGCCGCTGGCGGCACAGGCCCACAGGCCTGCCTAGGAGCTAGCTGGGCCGTCTGGGACTAGAGTGGGCAGTTGGCGGGCCAGTGTCACAGAGCTTTTCAAGTGCAAGCGTTTTTCAAAGGTTAGAGGTGCAAACAGGTAGAATGTCTTCCTCTGTCTGCTTGCAGGCTTTGAACTACACCTAACAAGAACAGCCCAGGCAATATTCCTGCAGGTGGCTGGAGATACAGGGAGGGTAAAAATTACTTATGTGACTTATCTGGGAGACTAGAGTTAAGAGACAGTGTTACAAACTTCCTTTTTCTTTGTAATATGGGATGTGTTGGGAAGTGGTTTTTAAAAATTGGTAGAAGCTCTATTTAAAAAACACAGTCAGTTGGGTTGATGCAGTGTTTATTCAAATGCTCATCACCCAGGACGGAGAGAGCTCCATTCAATACATTGCCTCTGAAACCACAATTCTCATTCTTCATCCACAGGGCAGTTTTGGTGACTCCTTTTGGTTTTGATGGGACTTTGGTATCTAAATAAATCATGGTCCAGAGCCCCTTTAGTCACCTCATCTGTGAGAAAGGACTTTATTGTCATCTTAAGACAGAGAATATTAAGGGAATAGTTTCACACTGGCAAATATTGCACTTTTTGAGATAAATACTGATTTACAGTAGTGCCCCCTCTTCCTTCTCATACTTGCCCTGTGCCACTGGGAATTCATCTCTTCACCTGCTAGTGCAGTGTTTGCACGGCTTCTCTCTAGGAGGGAGCGGAAGCCCAGCCTAGGCTCACAGGCAGACAGAAGTGGTGGTTTGGTTTTTGCCAAGTTATTTTAAGCTGTGTGAGTTCCTTCACCACAGTCTCAGAGTAGCCACACCTCCGTTTGTGCTGACAGAGCTGAGGGAATGGTGTGTGGTGGGTTTGCAACCAGGAATTTGTCTTGTGAGCCTGTGCTAGGAGGGAAGGAACTGCCAACACAGAACAGCACCTGCCATAAAGAGACATCCGTGAGGAGCCTTCACAGGAACAGAGATTAGACCCATACAGAACACAACAAAAAATGTACCAACAAATGGACATACTGCCGATGAATAGTTTAAACCTTTTTTTGGTATGTTTTTCTTTTTTTTTTTTTTAATTAATGCACAGAAAGGGCAAAAAAAGTGGAACCTCATTGTACTGCGGAGAATGAGGAATGAGGTGGAGAAATGAGGAACTCTCATTGAGATGCTCCTTGTCTCTCCAGTCCCTTGGGAATGGATGGTGTTTTCCAGGAGAATTAAGAAACTTGTGAAAGGAGGAGGACTCAGGAGGGTGGCAGCAGCTTTGGGCTGCTGCAATTCTGCTCTCCTGAAAAGCTCATTGCCTGCTTTATTTTTGCACCCCTTTCTGGCATTACAAAAGTGTGTTACAAATTTTACAAAGGAAGGGGAGAAAGGGAGAAAAGGGGAAGGGCCCAGGTATGCTGGCCTAGGACTCTGCAGTTCTGTTTGTCCTTGCATACTCTTCCAGCTCTGATTTCCTGTCCATGGCAAGTTGCAGCTCCTGCTTGATGATTTCAATCTGCTTCTCCAGTTCTGTCAGCTCTTGCAGCACTGAGGTCCTCGCAGTGTTGAGGGACTCTGCTTTCCCGTTGGTGGTTAAGGAAGGTGGGGTCTCTCTCCTCCCCTGTGGCAGGGGGATGTCCTGATGCTGATGGATTGTCACCTCATTTTGCCCCTCATCAGTGCAGATGTATTTCTTTCGGTGGCAGTTGCCCAGGTTAGCTGTGTTCCACACTGCATGCTGGCTGTTCCCCACGTGGGCCCTGAACAGAGAGAGGAGAGTGAATACCACATCAGAGCCTGCTATTATGTGTGTGCAGACCTCTCCTGCGAGCCATCCTACTGGAAAAATATAAGGCTGCTGTTACATAGAAATATTACTCCTTTATCCCTGGAATTATGTTTTCTTGCAAAGCACAAATCATGAATATAATGACTAAATTTTTGTGATTTAACAATAGCAGAGGCTAGAACAGAGCCCTGAGTGTCATCTAGCCGAAAACTGTTTGTTTGTTTTTGTTTTTGCTTTTTTTTTGTTTTGTTTTGTTTTTTTAGGTGTAAAATTGCTCAGCTGCAGCTCAGCAAAAATCCAAGTCCTTCAAAGCCTTCTGAAAGCTTTTGTGGTTACAATGTACAACGTGCAAGTTTATTACAATAGTAGACCTTTGTGTGTTGCTACTCTGTCCTGGCTTGGGCATTTGCTCTCACAGAGAAGGAAAGAGACTACCTAGAGCTGGTGTGGAGAGGTGAATGGGGTTGGTTTGTCCTTTAGTCTTGAAGTCTTGTTGGGGACTTGTGCTTTGGGGGATGGACACCAATGATGTGTATCCAAGCCTTTCAGGTGCATTCCTGAGCTTTCTGACACACCACAGAGACTTCAGGACTGTTCTGCTAGGGCACAAATTACTGTCTGGGAACTTTCTCAAATACTCCATTTTTTTCCCTGCAGAATATTTCCGTAATATTTTGATCCCAGAGAATCTTTTCCTTCTCTTTGGGGAATTTCCCTCTGCTGCCTTCCCAGATCAGGCCAATTCCCAGGCTTCCTTCCCAAACTGAGGAGTAGCCCACGGCCTCTGCTCTCCAGCTGGAACAGAAGGAAGCACAGAGCTTACTGTTGTGGGAGAGGAGCTTGTCTTTCCTGCCTGCTTTCCCTTTGGGACAGGTTGGTGTGTGTTCATTTGATAAAGGGAGGTTTAAATTCTACAGGAGTTGTGTTTCAAACTGCTCCCTCCTCGATCTCCTCTGTGGGTATTCTTGGACCAAAGGCCTCTTGGTGTGAGCTGCCAGTGGGCAGGTTAACGGAGGAGGTTGATATTTCAAGGTTGTGACTGCTGAAAGCAGTTGGCTTCTGGAGGTGTCTGAAGCTGGGAGTGGATACTTTTCTCATCTGCCTGCAGAAAAGGAAGTTGGAAAGTGGAAATTCAGTTCAAGGAGGTGGTGATCAGGGGTGCTCTCCAAGAGCTGTGCTGGAAGAGAGGCAGAAGGGGATGTTTCAGACAGGAGGGCCCCTGCCTGGATCATGCTCCTCCAGAGAGCTCAGGGAATCCCAGCAGGGATGTGTATGTAGAGTTTATTTTTGTGTAGATTAACTATTTTCTCATATTTCGAAATAAAAGATGGGAAGACTCTCAAGTCTGGGCAGTTGATTTTAAGAAATGCCAGAGTCCACAGTTAGCACTCCAGTTTCACCAAGTCAAGAAAACCATTCACAATTGGGCTACTGATGCTGAGCAGCTTTCCTAGTGTTTGGAAAGTTACGACCTTAAAAAACCCAACAGATTTTCCTGCATGAGGATACCAGCCAGTAGCATGATGCCAATTCTTTGCATCTCTTTTCTGTGTCTTTGGTGCTTTTCAGAGTTCCTCAGTCCCCAGCAGGAATGAAAGCACTTGTGATAATGTAAGTGATTTGAAAGCTGCGTGTTGTGCCTTGCCACATGAGTGTTCAAGACAGACTGGACACCCCACTCATGGGTCTGTTGAGTTAAATTCATCCTAATTCTGTGCATACAGCAGCCCTGAGATGCTGAGAAGATCAAGGACAGTGGGTGGGTGTGCATGCACACATCCGGGGGTTGACTGCTGTGGGGGCAGAAAGTTTTGGACAGCAGTAATCTTCACTCTCCCAAGTTGGAAGGTTATTTGCATGGATCTTTTTCTAAGCCATTGCCTGGGGGCTTATGGACCATCTCCTCCTGTTCCACCCAACAAGGACAGTACAGCAAGAAGAAAGATTTTGCAGCGCTCATCGCCACTCCTAGTGCTCACAGATTAAAAGCCAAGAGTGGCTGTGTGCAAGGAAGTGTCATTCATGGTGTTCTTTGGTAAGATGAAGGAATGAACAGAGGAGATCAATTGCAGGCATTTTTAGACACTTCTGTGGATAAAGGCAGCTTATGAACTTAGAGGTGCTTACTTGTTTATATTTGCTGCCTTTTGCAGAGTATCAAAGAAACACAACATACATTGACATCTATAGGTTTCAGTCAGGCCAAACATCCAGTAACATTCTGGAAGACTTTTTCTATTCTGTACTCTGTGCCTGAACTTCTCTGTAGACAAGCAGTGTTGCTGTCTGTGTTCTTACAAAGTGCAACAGTAGGGTTGAGTTGCTGAGAACATGCACAGTTCCATGCAATGTCTTGTGTTCCTGGAAGCTGTACATCCCATTGTCTCCTCTGCAGAGCACACAGGCTATGAAAACAAGGCAAGGTTGTTGCCTCCTTTTTTCTCCAACAAGACTTGCTGGACACAATGTTTTCTGAAAGGACTGCATTTGCCTCTCCTCAGCTTTCTTATTTCTCATTTGACAAAAGAAGAGAGATGAATGAGTTTCAGGCATGTGAGTTCCTGACCTCTCTTTCCCTCTAAATGCTCAGCCTTCTGGAGCCCTGGTTACTTGCTGTGCTCTAGCATGGCAGTCATTCATTCCCTAAACACATGGGCAGTGGACTTCAACTGCAAAGCCTGTCTTTGCAATGGGAGTTTTTTTTTATTAGCTGTATGCAAAACCATGAAAGAACAAAATTTCTAGATTTAATACTAAAAAAAATAATTAATTCCTGCCTCCTTCATTTGTCACTTCGATCTTGTTTCCTTTTTCTTTTTTAATTCTATTACCTTTAGGGTATATTAGATCCATAACTACATATCCAGACATAAGGTATTTAATTTCAAAGTAATTTTTATAATATGTGTTTTGAGGCATGGAGAACTTCCTACCTTTTTTCTACTCGTTTTTTCTTAGGCTGACGTTTTTCTTCAATAAATGAACTGTTCAGAGCACGATGTAATCTCTAGAGGGAAAAGAGGAACATAAGTTAGTAGAAGCAAGATTAAAAACGGCTCCACAAATAGGTAAACAACTTGGATTTTGTCTGATGGACTTGAGCATAAATTATTTTGCACATTGAAGGATACAAGCAATTGTCTGTGCTTTGTCATTACAACAGATTTATTTTCCTGTACCTTCCCAAAGAAGGGCAAGCTGAAAGGCTGATGAATAGTTTGGGAACAATCCTTGGTGTTAAATTAGTTTTAAAAGATTTCGTCCACTGTGCTGCTTTAAAGCAATGGAAGTTCTTCCCTTTTGTGTCTTTTGCTGTAAAGTAAATTCTTCCTTAGAAGAAGTTAGAGGAAACACCCAGAAAAATTCTGTCCCATTAATTTCTGTGGAATAACGAGGGAGGTTACCCAGCATTTCCTGCATGCCTCAGAGGTTTGGGAACCTATAATAGTGAGATAAAATGTTCTGGTTTGCCAGCTCAGGATAACAACACTGTTGCTTCTGCTATCCAAAAGAGCTGAGCTGTGAGGCTACAAATGCAAATGGAAAGGTCCCTCTGTGAGCTTTGCAAAGGAATATTTAAATAGTTTGCTCTGAGCTTCCCATTCCATCCTTAGGTCAGCCTCTTCAAGCTCCAGAATGTTTCAAATGTCATGTTTCAGATGCCAACTGTCAGTGCTCTTACAACATTTTATACCTTGTTCTTGCCTAGGCTTTCTTAGTCAGCCACACAACTTTCACAGGGTCCCTTCAGTACACATACCTGACTGGTATGGAGCCAGTATTTCATCTTGGATTTCTTCTTGATTCGTGGCAGGACCAGTCTGTACACGATGTGTTCCCCAATGGTGGTGAGAATGGACAAACCAAAGCCAACGCACAACATCACGAAGAGCCCAGAGAAATGTTTTATCCCCATCTGCAGTGTCTGTGAGTAAAATCAAAAGGTTAATGCAGGAGGCTGTTAGTGTGCTGAAGCAGATGCTTTGTTTTCTTATGTGGAAATGTGGTCTGACTGAATACACAGTGGTGAAATAATGCAGAACAGTCTGGATATAGTTCACAGCAAAGACTTTCTGTGCTGCTTGGTGTTCAGTCAGAGCAAAAGATCTGTCATTGGAAAAGAATCAGCCAAACACCAGGGAATTTGGTGCCATTCCCCTAATGATGTGGAGTGTTAAACACGCACAAGAATCTGGTGTTTGCAGCGTCTTTGCATTTGTAAAAGCAAGTACTGCTTGACAGAATGTAGTCAATGAACTGTGAAGCAAGTCCTTCATCAGCAGGGAGATAGTTTTCGTATTTCCAGGGAATTGATCATTAACTTTTCCTTTTTGTCCTTTACCCTTGATGGAGAGTCATGGAGAAAATGTGAAATAAGTAACACAAACATGGCAACCCTCTACTCCCTACATTAACAGGACTGAAATTG
The DNA here is from genome assembly GCA_013400855.1 of Buphagus erythrorhynchus. NCBI lineage: Eukaryota > Metazoa > Chordata > Aves > Passeriformes > Sturnidae > Buphagus > Buphagus erythrorhynchus. Next base: position 7,968 of record VZTT01002852.1, read on the forward strand.
TGTTTGTTAAGAACTCTGACTGCAGCTATGGAAAACAGGAACACTTCTACCTTTTTCTGCCAACTCACTCTTTTCGCATAGTGTAGGAAGCCTTTAATTAATTTGTTTTATTGGCATTAATCATGTTTGAACACCAAGAAACTGAAATCTGTATCACAGATACCTGCATTGCAATGTATGGGTGAGGTATGCATGTAGTATCTTTATTCTCAGGTCTCCATAACTAAGTTTATCAATAACTAAAATCCCTTCCAAAATATTACTGCCCACAGATTATTATGGAAATACTAAATCCAGTTGTGTCTTTCTATTAAACAATGTTATTCCCCAAGGAAAGAAAGGAAGGAAGGGAGGAAGGAAGGATTCCAGGAAGGAAGGAAGGAAAAGAAAGGAAGAAAGGAAGGAAGAAATGAAGAAAAAAAAAGAAAGAAAGGAAAAGAAAGAAAGAAAGGAAAGAAGAAAAGGAAAGAAAGAAAAAGAAAGAAAGAAAGGAAAGAAAGAAAGGAAAGAAAGAAAGGAAAGAAAGAAAGAAAGAGAAAGAAAGAAAAAGAAAGGAAAGAAAGAAAGAAAAAGAAAGAAAGAAAGGAAAGAAAGAAAGGAAAGAAAGAAAGAAAGGAAAGAAAGAAAGGAAAGAAAGAAAGAAAAAGAAAGAAAGAAAGGAAAGAAAGAAAAAAAGAAAAAAAAGAGCAGTGTTTCAGAAAGGAAGGGTTGTGTGTCACCTGTGATGCTGCTACTCTTGACCTGTTGTGTTCCTTGTGTTCATTTGCTCCATGGGTGGGGGTGGGGATTGTGCTTTATTATGACTATTTCTATAAACTGCAAAAAGAAACCAGAATTAGTCAAAAGATACATCACAGAATATTTGTGAAGTCTTGTTCTAAGGTCATTTTAAGCCACAAAGTTGGTAACTGATGAGTCCACTGAAGCTGAGGGCTTGGAAGTCCCACTGTGTTTTGTTGGGTGACTGTGAGCTGTATTTCTCCTGGTTTGCATATTTGATTTCTGGTTTGCATACTTGGTTTCTGTTCTTTAGAACACAATAGTATGAGATGGCATATCACAGGTTTTTTACAAGAGAGCTTCAGCAATATAGCAGAGTGAGAACTTGTCCATGCTGGCACTGGCAATGAACTATTGTTTTGGAGATACTCTGCCAAAACAACCTCCTTGTCCTGAAGCACGGTGAGAGTTTCTGTACCAGTGAATAAACACTTCAAGGGTGTTGAAGGGTGTAATGGAGGTGTAAAAGCAATTTCTAAAGAAACTTACTGCAGCATGGAAACCATAAAAAAACATAGCAAAGTGGCTCTGAGGTAGAAGTGTGCCAGAGTTTTGGCATAAGGGTTTTTTGATATGGAGACTGCATCAGTTCAACCTCAAGGCAAAACTTGCCTCTTCACATCACAATTTCTTATTGACAAGAACCTGCTGTTGCATAGTTTGTCCTTCCAGTTAGGGGCACAGAAGAGTGACACAAAGATAACAGGTGGTAATGCTTTACACTGCTCAGACACCAGAGCATTTGACTGTAGGTCTGTGTGACCTGTCTGTTTTAACTGACAGTGAAGCCCAACTTTTAGCCCAGGTAGAATAAAATCAGAATGAGATCCCATGTCTGATCTTTTTCTCAGAGATCTTAGAGCTAAGTATGGCCCATCTTTGAATTTGGAACTTCTGTAAGTATCTGTAAGAAGCAAAAACCTACTATCCCAAATAGCTGAACATGGTTAAAGGTGCATTTGCCAGTTCTCCAGGAGGCTCTAATGCAAATCACTCCCTTCCTGGAAAGGGTGCTCAAAGGCAAGTATGCAACAACTTACTTAGAGATACAGAGCTAACAGTAAACATAGCACAAACAGAACAATAATTAAAAGGGAATGTATTTTCTCAGTCATCTGCTGAATACACTTATCTACTGATGCTCCCAGGCTCCAGCTGTTAAATGTCAGAGAGTAAGAGCCTGTGGGTGGTTCTTGCCATGGGACCTAGGTTTAATGTGGCATCATAAAGCTCTAGCGATTCAAAACAATAATAAAAAGCCCTATTGCAGTGGGGGTCCCTGAATGCTGAGATGTTGTAGGAATGGGTCTGATGAGGGTGGACAGGGGAGTGGCTTCCCCTGCAGATGCAGGAGGCATTATCTTGAGACTACGGGAGATGACATGTCAATGGGGTTTTATTCCATAGTAGGTCATGTTTCTGGTTCTTGTTCTCAGTTGGTTATTGCCAACCTATTGGCAATATTGGTTGTTGGTTATCTCAATTATGCCTTGGTCACATACAAGGGCATGCTCCTAGTTCGTGCTTGTGATTGGACCTTTTCCCTCAGATACCCCCATGTATTGTTGCGTTTGACACACCCTCAGGGTCTTTGGATAATGACTCTCAGATCATGTGGTTTCTACGTTTGCTATTTTATCCATTAAACTTCTTTATTTTTCAGACAACGCCATCAATCCCATCCCTCTGTTTTTGTCACGGACTTCCCGGGCTGGGCTGATCCCGGTATCGCTGCCTCCCCAGTGGCCACAGACCATGTCTCCTCCAGCCTGGGGTCAGTGTTTGATGCCACTCCAGCACTGCTGCAGAGAGCACACTTATCCACGTCCTTACATGAAAATAACTCCCTCGTCTTCAGCAAAGCCTCTCTGATTTATGCTGATGAAAGTCTGGCTCCCTGTCCTGTCAGTTCTGCAGAATTGTTTTCTACATTCCCTGGAAGCAGGTGAAAGAAATTCCAGCACTGTCATCCTGGATGAGTTTTTCACCTGTAATGGATGTTTTCTGAAGTTGTCCCAAACAAGACATCTTTTCATGGGAAAAGAAGTGCCAAAACAAAGCATCATTAATATTTCGTCTAGCAATAGAGAAGGTACTACATAGGAAAAGCTGTCTGACAAAGGCTGCACAGTAGAAGGAAATTTTGAGACTAAATCAAGGGGAAAAACAAGGTAGGGGAGAAATAATTAACACAGTGTGGAGTGTATGGAGTGATTATGTATAGCAGTATCGGCACATTCACAAACCATTGTAAAATGGCTGTCAGCTGTCCATAATTACTTTAGACACACACATGTTAAATAGTAAAGGAAACCATCTAATAGAGGTACCTCTCATTTTCATTGCTTCATGCTGATTAGAGAAGCAAACCTTAATACTTCTTTCACAAAATATGTGCTCCTTTATGTATTTTTAGGTGCATACATAAAATACATGTGGAAAGAGCAGAAAAATCTGGTTTACCTGCATCACTGCTTTCCTCTCTGCTCAAAGAGTAGGGACCAGGGGAATGGGTATGTGGGTTGGGGGTGTGCTTGCTGGCAACAGAAAACAAACTGATGGATTTCTCTACTGCAATGTCTTATTTTCATTTACTTTTTTTTTTTTTTAAGGAATAAAAGCCCACCATGCAGTATATTCTGTATTAAGCCAGGATAAAAATACAGTCCTTGGTCCAAGTTTGTAATCATAAATCCAGGAGGTAGCTCCCTGCCTTTTAGAAGAATGAACTCAGTTATGTCTGTGTTATGTTCTGGAGCAGTAAGCAGTGTCGTCAATCCTGTGATAATTACTGCTAAAGCACGACAGTTGCAACAGCCTCCAAGTCATTTCCCACTGGCAGATTGGGAAATTGGCATTTTCTGGATGCCAACAAATACAAGAGAAGGTATGTGCTTTTTTTTTATGTATATCCTTGGAGAGACTTTACCAATTTATCAACCCATATATGCAATTGCTATCTAAATACTTCCTGTTTTTTCCACTATAGTTATATGCCTTTTTTTTTTTTTTTTTTTTTTTTAATCCCTGAATAGAAGCAAAGGGATACAGAGAAGACAGTCTGACATTTGTGTTCACTGTGGAGCAGGGAGCAGAGACAAAAACAGCACTTAATGATTTCAGCATTTGTTTTCATGGGAAGATTTACTCCCTACTACAGGAGACTCTAAATGCTTCACTCTCCCTGGCTGCACTGAGTAAGTAATCAAATACTCCTGTGGTCCAACTTTGACTAATTAGAAGCTTGTAAAGATTCTTGTGGATAATCTGCAGATTGGCAGCATAGCACAGATATTGGTGCTACACACTGCTGAACCCAAACACTAAATATGGGTATTATGAGTGTGTTAACTATAATAATAAGATGTATTTTCTTGATTGCATTTTCTCTGTAAGGATTTTAAAAAGGTTTGCTGATGTTTGGAAGTTAAGTTTTGTGGCACCTGTGCTGAGAAGGAATTAGTAGGGATAAATGGATATGAAGGGCAGAATTCTAAACTCATTTACACATCTCAGTAGGCTTGCAAAATCCTACTGACACTGATCCTTTTATTTAATCAGCTAAGTGGTATTAAAATGTGTCCCCCTCTCCATATCGTAGCATTTCTTGTAGCTGCAGAGAGACTTATTTTTACACTTGATTTTCATTCTTATGGCTTTCTGTGCTCTCAAAGAAGTGAATTATTTTTATTATTAAAAATAATACATATTTTATCTTTTCAGGGGGATTATCCTTAGCAAAGACTGGTGACCATGGCTTTAGGATTTCAAGTGACAAATTTCAAGATGCTGTAAATACTGTCTTGCATTGGCAAGACAAGTTCATTTCCCTGCTTGTTATGAGGACTTTTCCACAGAGCTCAAACAACACTGTTTTATAATAAATGTTTTATTTTCTACTCATCAATTTTCCAAGCCCTGTCAGTAGGTCTTTAGACAGTCACCTTTTTCTTTTGTTTTTTTCAGTTTCAATGGATAAATCTAAATCTTTTACTCACTTGCAGGAGACATCTTCTCCTGATTTTGTTGACAGATTCAATACTCATTCACTCCTTTCTGCAGGACCGTTGTGCAAAGTACTTTTCTCTATAGTGCAAGTCCAGAACCCACTGTCTCTTCCCATACTGAGATGATCCATTTTCAATGCAACATCTGTCACTTTGTGAGACCCTTTTTGGTAACATTCCCAGTTCCTCCTGTGGGCAGGGGCCACCTCTCCTCCCCAGACAGCATATGTGCAGACTGAGAAAATTGTCTTGGCACAGCAGAAACTTTTTTCTCTGTTCTTTGTGTTTGTTTTTCACGCTCTAGCAACAAGGTGCTGTGAAAGGTGACTGATGGGCACCTGCTATTTATGAGCACATGGCAGTTTGTTTTCCTTTTTGGAAGTGTCTGCATGGCCTTCCCTTGACATCTGCAGTGCACTGGGGACAAACATAAACCAGAGCTTCAAGGCTGGAAAAGTCATTGTTGAGTTGTCGAGTGATGGGTGTTACAAAAAAGGAAACTATTGGTTGACCTTTAAGGGCACTAGGAAAAAGAGAGCAGAAAGACACAATTTTCTGGATGACAACTGGGTGAAATCATTGCAAGATGTACAAGGCACTGTCTGTGCCTCTTGAGTGATGCTGAGGCCAAAGATGATCAATTCAGGCAAAAGACACAGTGAGTTTGAGCAAGTTCCTTCAGAGACTTGGGAGAAAAGCCATCCATGGGCCCCACCACTGATGGGAGATGAAAAGAGAATTAGTCACCATCCCTGAAGGGATTTAAAAGACCTACAGATGTGACACTTAGGGACACAGTTTAGTGGTGGACTTGGCAGTGCTCTGTTAGTGGTTGGATTCATTGATCATAGAGATCTTTGCCAACATAAATTATTCAATGATTCTAAGATGAAAGGATTTTATTTTTGCTGTGTGGCTGGTCTGGATCAGAGGGAATGCTGTGATCAAGGACCAATCCCCACTGTCAGCATGGACCTGTCCCTCAGGCACCGGGAGGTTCATGGCACTGTACCTTCCCCAGCATCACCACTGTGGAAAGTAGTGGGACTGCAGTGACAGGGTCAGTTTGGGCTGCCAGGGTCCGTGTGCTCTCATATATTGTTATTTTAAATGTCAGGTTAGATATCATTTGTGTGAAGCATCAGCAAGTTCTTGATATTAATAGCTGGGATAATGGTATGTGACAATATATCATTTTTTATTCCATGTGTTGATTGTTATCTGACTAAACTGCCAGTCAACATGGAAATCAGTCTAAGTTCTAGAGCTCCAGCTGTCCTGTGACCATTATGAATATAAAAGGGAGAAATAGAAACCTATTAAGTGAAATAGAAGATACAGTTTCAATAGTAACATTTAAAAAAACGTAGCTAAAAAGCTATGAAAGAGTACACTCAATTAGCTTCTCCCAAAGCATGAACCAGGAAGGGCTCTTCTCTTTTGTACTGTCTTGATAAACCCTGCCCTGGTCATCACTACGTGGTCTGAGCAGCCAAACCCATTGACTGCAGACATTTTGTCTTTCAGGGATACTCCTACCTACTGCACTTCTGTCTGAGTTCCAGATCTGCTCTGTTCCCAGCAGCAGAAAATTGCAAAGCTTTTGGTTCCCAAAAATCACAGAATCATAAGACTGGTTTGAGTTGAAAAGGATCTTTCAAGGCCACCTGGTCCAACTGCCCCACAATCAGCAGGACCATATTCAATTAGAACAGCTTGCTCAGAGCTTTGGATGCTTCCAAGGATGACTGAACACTTTCAGGGATGGGTCATCCACCACTTCTCTGCAAAACATCTGCCAGTGATTTTTCACCTTTTGTAAAAACCTTCTCTCTGCAGTCTCTTCTGAGCTTGGGTGGAGCTAATGGGATGGAAGGGCAAGTCCCAAGAGCCTGGCTCCTTCTGAAGAGGCATTAGTGAGAATAACATTAGGGTAGAGGAAGGGCTAAGTGTACTTTATGCAAAATAAAAACAAATTACATTGATTATGTCCAGATACGACATGCAAATATAACTCTGTCAACCCCTCATCCCTCCTGCACCATGTTTCACTCTAAGTAGGGAACTCAGCAATTTTGCCACAAAGGCATTCTTTTGAAACTAGATGATGATTTTAAACCAAGAGTACTCACCAAGAACAGCCATTGGCACCCACAATTACCTGCAGTGGAGAGGGTTAAGTGGAATTCACTGCAGTGTTCTTTCCAAGCCTGAGTTATCTGCATCCTCTATAAATGATCTGGTGGGTGATGGCCAGGGTAAGATGCTTTGGGTAAGTGACACTGCTGGAGAGGTTCATACAAAACAGCAGAGTCAAGCACTTCTGACCTCTGCACTTTCAGAAAAGAATCCATCTTTATTGGTTTCACAGCTTGAAGAGTCACTGCAAACCTTCCAGCCCCATGCTGAATCATTTCTTTCTAGGACAACTTTGTTTTGAAGTGCAATTTAGAATGAGCAAAGCGCTCACCCACTGCCAGAGAGAGATGGGAAGAGCTAGCAGTGAGTTCTGCCACAGGAAATATAATTTTCCAGTGTAAGATTAGTAAAAAATGGTGAGTAGGAAGATGGATCTCCAAACAAAGCTGTAGAAAAATTAACTTCAGTGGGCAGGAGTGGCAGGTGGATAAGAATCAGGTAAAGTTAAAGAGGTAGTGACAAAAATGGATGATGGATATCCCAACAATTTAAAGGCTATACTGATCAGTATTTCACCTACATATATTCCCATTTTGGGATCATTACTTTTGGTCAACAGGCGCAGCATGTCACAGACCAAATTTATCAAAAAGACATAGAAGAATACAAAGCCTTACTCTTGCTGTCAAAAGGCAATTGTTGGGTCTCACTTTGGTATATAATCCATTGTGAATGACTACCCACTAAGAAGCTGAGACTTCTTCAAAAAATGAATCATCTGCTTCTATGTTGAACATTGTCCAGACTTCAGTGAATTTGTAGAATACTACTGTGACTGAGTGCAGGGAGTTAAGTTACAGTAATTTCTGTACAGGAAATCCTCCTGGCTGTACAGGAGTAAATGATGCAAACCAACATAAAGGTAAGTCCAAGACTAATTTCCCTGCTTCTTGCTGTAACAGTGGGGAACTTGTGCTTTGGAGATTGTTTGTTGTTTAGCTGTTAAGTTTAGTAAATTTCTCCCAGCTAAGAAATCACATGTTCTAAAATCTGCAAGTTCTTGGCCAAAAGGAATGGATAAAGAAGAGGAGATGCATGTGGTGGATGAATTAGAAGTGAGGCAACTCAGGAAAATGAAGATCTGGACTCAGCAGAGCTTACCCCACAAAGGGCACACACTTGCAAGTGGTGCTCTGCTTCTGCTCACTTTCTGATTGCATAAAGGACCTTTGAGTGACTTTTTAGATTCACAGAATCCTAGCATAATGTAGTTTTGAAGAGACCTTATAGACCATCTAATTTCAACCCTCTGCCATGGGCCAACCACCAGACCAGGTTCCTCCAAGCCCTGTCCCACCCAGCCTTGGACATTTCCAGGGGTGGGGCAGCCACTGCTTCTCTAGGCAACTTCTGTTGGGGCCTCACCACCTAAATGTTTGCATTCTTCCTTTTATCAGCTAAATTTACCTCTTTCAGCTTAAAGCCATTCTCCTTATCTTGTCACTCCATCTCTTGTCCAAGTTCCTCTCCAGCTCTCTTGGATTTAGGCACTAGAAGGGGCTCTAAGGTCTCCCTGGAGCCTTCTCTTCTCCAGGTGAAAATCCCCAGCTCTCCCAGCCTGGCTCCAGAGCAGAGAGGCCCTCTGAAAAGTTTCTGTCTTCTNTCACTCCATCTCTTGTCCAAGTTCCTCTCCAGCTCTCTTGGATTTAGGCACTAGAAGGGGCTCTAAGGTCTCCCTGGAGCCTTCTCTTCTCCAGGTGAAAATCCCCAGCTCTCCCAGCCTGGCTCCAGAGCAGAGAGCCCCTCTGATCACCTTTGTGGTCTCCTCAAGATTTCCTCCAACAGTGCCACATCCTTCTTATGCTGAGGATCCCAGAGCTGTATGCACCTCTGCAGGTGGGGTCTCACCAGAGCGAGCAGAGGTGCACAATCACCTCCCTCCACCTGCTGCCCACACTTTTACTGATTCAGCCTAGGACATCTTTGGCTTTCTGGGCTACCACAGCACATTGCCAGGTCATCTTGAGCTTCTAATCCACTAAAGCCCTAAGTCCTTCTCCCCAGGGCTGCTCTCAATCCATTCTGTATTTGTGCCCTGCCTGTATCTGTGCTTGCCATTGCCCCAGCCCAGGTGCAAGACCTTGCACTTGGCCTTGCTGGACTTCATGAACTGAGTCCTTCAGTTCAGACACCTGAACCAACTTGTTGGACTTCAGTTTCTGAACAAAAAACTCAGTTGTGCATGTTGAATTAGTGCAACTGAAGATTGAATAAGGACTATGGTCAGGCAACCAGCCTGGGAGCACCTACACCTGTCCTTCTTTCTGGATTTCGCGTGGAGATTATACTCAAAAGACTTAATTGTGTTAAAGCACAACATGTCCTCCAGCTGTGACCCCATGCTTAAGGTCTCCCTTAAAATCCTGTGGTTAAAACCTTTACAATAGTGAAAAAAAAAAAAAAGTAATTCCATGGGACTATTCACAGGGAAAACTCTGAATTTTCTTTTCAAGCTGGAGCAGATTTTTGCCCCACCTCCTCTCCCTTTGTTGGTAGGCTTTGAGGAATCTTGTGTTGATTATGCATCTCTGTTGGTAACATTTTGAGCAAGGACCCCCATATATGTACATCTATGTACAATTTTTTTAGGTAAGTATTACTCAGGTTTTAATACTTTACTCCTGCAGCCCTGCAGGGGTTCATCTCATGCCCCTCCCAGGGGATCTAAGCACCTCACTCTCCAGACTTAAAGAATCAACCATATGTTCTCGGACAAAACCAGTACTAATTAAAATTGTACTTTTAACTGGAATTTATTCTATGACTAAGGATAGAGAGCATACAGCCCCAGATGAATGCTGTGGGGTAAGATATGATCAAAGGAAGCTCCTTTTGTCACATCGCTAGGGAATTATTAGGAAGGTAAGTTTTCTCTGCTGTAAGAGTTTTGAGTTTTAAGCAACGTTGAGGTAATTTATACCATTACCACCTTGTAATTTTCCTGAGATTTAATTCAAGACTTGTTAAAATGTAGAATAACAAGAAGTCATTGAAGGAAGTGCTATTTTAAAAAGACAACTCTTCAATCTTCAGATAAGCTAAATCAGAAAGAGCAGGGAATACACACTTCTGTTTAAGTTTGCTTTCTTGTGTTGAATTAATCACATAAAAAAAAGAAATAAAAAATGAGTAAGTTGCATAAAAATAAATTGAATTTTCTTCCATGAACGTCTGATGTTAAAATAGAATTTATTTTCTATTGGCACAATCGTAATGAAAAAGTAAAAACTGTAGTAAGACATGCAGAAATACCCCAACAAATTATGTATTAAAAATGCCAAATAAGGATTTGCTTTGTTGTATCTCTAAAAAATGCTAACTTTCTAGTGATTTAGTCAGCAGCCAGAGGTTTGCAGGTAACCACTGAAAAGTGAGAGTCAGAGCTCATGAAACTGAGCTCCTCTTTGATAGGAGAATGCTGCCACTTCCTCGGGGAACTCCGTGTGTGTGTTTGGCATTTGGCAGAACACTCTGAGAAGGAGACAGCAGAGTTCTATTTTGTACCCATGAGAATACATAACCTATCCCTCCTGGAAGACCTTGAGCTAAAAGAGTATGCTATTAAGCTTCAGACATTGCTGGTGCTTTTGATTCCTCAACACTTTATCTTATTTTTTTCACTTGACAGTCTGGGGAACTTGAGGAAAAACTGCTATTCTGGTAAGAGTCATCTTTTTCTCCTAACTAATTGTCTACCTCTTCAGCTGCCATGAGCTGGTGTAACTTCTCTGATTTGGTACATGGATGTACATCCATGAAGGCTTACTTCCATTTCTCATAGATCTATGTGGAAGTGAGACCTACTTCTTCTTTCTTCTTGGCATGGTATCTTAGCCAACCATTTCTAGTCTGAAATCCTATCTTTGGTATGGGTAGCTGCCACCCATGTTGGGAAGTGGCCAGGGTCTATTAAAAATTTGGGATGTCCTAAGCTCCCCCTCTCTCTGTGGATGGTGATGCACACACAGTTGGGTGAAATCAGACATGTTTGCTATGGACTGTGCCAGATCAGCATTTTTACTGCCCTTTTCATGCCCTGCTTGTCTCCAGAGGACCTCTCTGGTGCCTCGCTCAGCAGCACAGTTCCACTGACATGCTCCTCCTGCTCTGATCTGACTGCTGCCTGGGTCAGCAGCTCTTGCCTTCAAAGCCTCCTCCTTTCCTTCAGCTGCCACCCATCTCTGCCATGCGGGCATGTAATTAGGAATTAAATAATTGTCAGCTTGCACAAAGCCTCACTTTTGTGACCTGAGTTCATTGCTTACCTCCGTGACAGCGAAGCTGCGTTTCCCACAGGGAACAACCTTGTACCACTTGTCATGCAGAACATCCATGAAGCCATGGGATTTGTACTGGCTGATAAGGTCAGAGATGTTTGAAGTGAGCGGAGAGTTAGGAGGAAGACCAATGCCATATCCTAGAAGGGAGAACAGCACATTCATCTCTCTCTTTCTTCTTTGGATTCTGCTGAAGTATGTTCATTTCAGCATGGAAGAGCAAGCTGGCACTCTGTTTCAGCCAGCCAGCTCAAACCTGTGGTCTGAGAGTGCTGAGACAAGACCTTTTCTTAGTGCAAAATAAAGTCACCCAATATAAACAGAATAAGCAAATTCAAAATTATTACGGCCACACAAGAAATATGTAAAACAGGAGGTTCAGAAACTTAAAATGGAGGCAATGGATTAATAAATATTTTCTCTAGAAACACAGACCTTTTCATGCCCTTGCCATGGATTCTTTCAGCAATGCAAAAGGGCCTCAAAGTCACATAAACCATTCTGTGATCCCCTTGCATTGTTAGAGCAGTGGATGTGACTGTGGTGTCAGATGTGACATTTTCTTCCTACGCATTTTCTGATGAGAAGCTGTATGCATGTAAATATAGACAGGAGCAATCTTCATTGTTATCACACAGCAATTTAAAGTCCAGGGGCTGTGCTTTCAGTTCATGTACTGCTGCTCTGGCACTGACAGAGACTTTCAGATACTAATAAATGCAGTTTTTGGCCACTGTGTTGTCTTTCACCATGTTAAAGTGCTAGTAAAGGACTTAGTGTAAGTGAAAATGAATTCAGTAACTCTGAATGTGGTATTGCTATTTGCAGAATCTGGGGTTTGACTTTAGAAAGTCTAAACAAATACACTTGATCCGTTGAAGACATGCAGTTGCATGCCAATTTCCTGCAGAGATTCATTTCTAGTCCACTGTGGATTTTTGTTTTTCAGTTCAGAATTCAGAATTTCAGACTGTCTGCTTAAAAACCTCACAACACAGGAAGAAAGAAAAAAATCCTCACAAACAGACAACTGCTGAATTTGCCAAGACAGTGCCTCACTTTTCAATGAGTGATGAGGTGATAATTGTTCCTACAATGCAATAGTCTCCCTTGCTGCTGAGTTTTTTACATTGTGCCTGTAATTCCACCTGGATAAATTTGCTCATGTCGAAGGATTTGTTTCAGAGTTGGCACAGCTAGGACTCATAAATATCACATTTTCAGGATACTTTTTTTTGTAAGTGGGTGGTATGAAGTCAAGTCATCCAAAATCATGTAGTTCAGGGTCTATTTGTTTCTTTTTCTATATTGAAATCTTATCTACTTTATTTGAAGTTGTGGAAGCTTCTGGTTTTATTTCAGCAGAGCTCACCTTTCTGAAAGGGATTTATCAGGTTTCTGAAGGAGGTTGTTTTACTGTGTGATGGGAGCAGCTGGAGCAATTGCCCTTGGAGGGGAGGAAAGTGGAAGCACCAGTCCTTTCCACTGGCCATCTATCACAAAAGTGGTTTCTAAAGTGTGCTGCCCATGTGCTCATCCATGCTGGAAGCAGCTTCACACCAGCCTTGCTTCCAGGCTGCCTTCTGAGCTGTCCTTGCTAATTCCTTGAGGCTGCAGGAGGCCAAGCACCAGGGCAGGCTCCTTTCTCAATTAACTGTAGATTCAGTGGGAATCTTGAGCTGACCTTCAAAATGGGAAGAGTATTTGCTTCAGATGAGAGTGAAACTGCAGAACCACATCTTGAACACATTTAAACTGGGTTTTGAATGCATGTCAACATAGCAAGCTAGCAGAAGAGAAGCCTCATTTCAGGGGGCCTCTTTATTTCATGGTGAGCAGGGAAATGGACTCTGCCTCCTACTTACCTGAAGACACACTGTCTGAGTACTTGGAATAATTTCTATATAGAGCATGGCAACAGGTCATAGAATCACAGCATGATTTGGGTTGGAAGGGACCTTAAAGATCATTTTGTTCCAATGCCTGCCACAGTGGATCTTCCACTACACCAAGTTGCTCAAAGCTCCACCCAACTTGGCCTTGAAACAGGTGGGAAAAGTGATACGAGATCTCAAAAAAGCCACAAGAAAAGGCTGGAGCTTTCATTCTGCTCAATCGCTAAGGATTTTGTTATAATCCTCAAGGGGTCCTCAGTTTATCTCTGTATCTTCACTGAGAATACCACAGCATAACAAAGCAAATTCAGAACATGAGGAACAGGGCAGCGTGTTATAAAACTGGTTATTACCTTCAATGGCAAAGGGTTTTCCCACAGTTAGGAGCTTGCAGTCAGCATCTATTGACACTTCATAATCTAAGAGTGCTTTATCCATGATGAAGGCATCAAGTTTCTCTGGATCATGCCTGTATTCAATATCAAAGTCAGAAACACAATCACTTCACAGTCTAAACACTGAACATTTGTCTATGCAGTTTTCTGGAAGATTACTGTATGAAAACATGGACCAGGTATGGCTATTTGCACATCTGTACTTAAAATGAAAACCGATTTCTATTTTGAAGGAGGGAATTGTGCATGAAATGCAAATTATGTGTATTAAAAGCAGTCAGTGTGTTTAGGAATTATTTTGGTCTTACAAAATACTGTTGAAAGGCAAAAATCACTGCAAAATGTTAGACTTTGATTTATTTGAAAGTGACCACAAGGCTTTAGTGCAGAAGATCAAAAATTGCTATAATACTGTTGCTGTCTTGGTTTCTTTGTGATGTTAAACTTGGAGGATAATAGAGCAAAAACACAGAAGGGTAAGTTATTCAAAGGTATTTCTCCTCCTTTCTGCTTGAATATGAGGTAAATTATTTCCTTCACCCAATTTATATTTTCCTTGTGTTGTCTTCATGAACACAATGACTGAATTTTACTAAAATAATAATTTCTGAACAGCATGTTTGGATAAAATAATAATACAGAAGAACAGCTGCAGTGCCTGTTATCATCTGACCCCAGGCCTGCACCTTCCATTCCTGTCCCCTTACAAGTCTGGGTGTTCTCTTGGTGTGGTTACTTCATTGATTTCAATCCACTGACTCCAGTTTGACCCAAAGAACTGCCACGTGTCTTAATAATCAGTAGGATGGGTCTGGGGAAAAATATATAAACAGGAAACAACAGGAAAAAGCTCATGCAGAAAAGTTCTGAGGCCATCTGCCTGGCAACTTCTAAGATAAAATGAATGAATAATTTCAGGCTTATTACTACCTCCCCTGTTTCCTGGAAGAGTTGTGTGACCCCCAGACTGTTAAGCACAGATGTCTCTGAGGCACACTGACACCATGATTCCCTAAAGCAGCAAGACTTTTATTACTTTTTACCAGTCTAGTGCTTCTTTTTTTCATTTTAATGATCAATTAAGGTTCCTTTCTGAGAACCTCCTTTCCTCCTACCACAACGAGGAACCTCATTGGCAGCTTTTGCTTGGACTGGATGTTTTTTTTCTGAATGTTTCTCACTGCCTGATGAAGGGCTCCCAAGCTCAGAAACTTGCCAGGGGCTTATTCATTGCCCTCGCCTGATGGCACCCCCACAACCAAGTGGGCATTCCCGCGTGGCTTAAATGTGTACTAATCCATTGAACTCCTGTGTTTTGTGGGACCCTCAGCACTGGCAAGGAGAGGATCAATTGGACATGGCATCCATGGAGTGGTTATATTTTCTGCTACATCTGTCTCTCTGTCACTATCTTTCTCTCTTCCCACCACCATCATCATCATCACCACCTCTCTCTCTTTCTGTTGCATTTACTGTTAAATAAAATCCATTCTATTGACTTTGGCCTCGCTTTCACCTTAATCTGGGCATCTCTCTGAACCATTTTAATGACCAGATCATAACAACTGGCCAGGGAGACAGGTATGGTGCTGCATGCAGGGGCTCACTTCAGGTAGGCCACCCCGTCGGTGGTGGCAGGGACGTTGTAGCGCCGCATGTACTCATGCATCTCTGGGAAGCTCTGCCTCACGTAATCCTCCGCGCTGCTCTCCCGCACTGTGCCGAACCGGAACCCTTGGGATGGGTGGTGAAGCTGACGGGAGGACAGAAGAGGATTAGCAGAGACTTTTGCCTCCCATCCCATCTGGTGTCTTGGCGCTAGTGTGCCAACAGTTCCTCAGAAATCTTCAGCATTCGTGGACCTGCCTCTGTGTGTGTTTTCCTGCAGGCAGCTTCCTGCCCCCCAGGAAAAGCCTGGAAAGACTTACCAGGTGACTAAATAGCCTGTCTGTGTACTCTCAGGGTTTTCTTCAAATTCTGAAAACAATTCCCATTAAACACTCTGAACACTCAAATGTAGGTGTTTATTGGGATTATTTGTCTCTAGAACAGGCAATGTTTCAGGAACTGTTACGAGAAGCTTCTGGGCTGGCTACAATTACTTTCTTTGGCTCTAGACACACAGCAAAGATTTGTTTCACCAAAATGTTTTACATTGTCCTTAGGGATGAAAGTTAGCCTTCTGCAGAAGAGTAGCGCCCCCAGTTCATTTCTAGAAGTCTAGATACCCTATCACAGTCTTTGCTGCCATTCCTCACAGACATACTGAGGACTGAAAAGCCACCAAAAAATCTCCCCTGGACATGAGATGGAGGGAGAATTCCCCTCCACATGGCTCAGGCTGCAACCATGGATATACATACACAGCATTTTTGCAGTTCTGTGCCCTGCCCTTCTCTGAACTGACTCCACAGTCTGCAGCCCCAAGTTCAGGTTTCACCCCTCTTTCTGAAGTTTCTGTTTGCCTTTGGTGCATTTAGTAACTCCTGGGAAAAGTCTCAAGCTGCCATGGAGGAGTCAGTCAGCATCTTCCACTATGCCAGGCACTTCCTTGAGCTGGCTAAGTGCTGCCAAGCCACACTAATTAAAAAGCCTTCAGCAACTCACCAGCCTCTAACAGGCCAAGCTTTCAGAGCACAGGAAGCCAAACCGAGCTAAGGCTGAAGCAGTCATGCTGTATTTGCTTCCCACGAATCTCAAGGACATCATAACAGCTTGCAAAGATGATCTCACCACAGCCACGCTCTGCTTGGCAAAGACCAAGCAAAGAAACATTCCGCCAGTCCATCTGGCCTCTACATTATCATCTAAGCAGAACAGAGTGCAGGGCAGCACAAAGCCCTAAAAAGACTTCTCCCAGTCTTCTCTTCAACGACCCCATGGATAAAAGAGTGTTTATAGTTTTTTTAAGAATGGCAGAGGAAAGATGTAAACTCACTCTCACCCAGTTTAGTCTGAAAAAGAACAGGAAAAGGTCTTTTGGATGGTGTTTCTGATGTCATGGAAGCTACGAACATTCTGTATTTCTGGTAATTTTTACCTGAAATTGAAAATGAAAGTAGGCAGGTGGTTACCACCTTGTGGTCTGCTCATCTGGTCCAAGTCTGTGAGTATGGAGGGAGTCCTGGCATATTTTTTTTAATGTGTTCTGGTGTAGATGGCTGTGGGATAAGCAATGCAGGGTGTGCCTCCATCTGGAGCTGGCCATAGCACTGTGCCAGAAGGACTGTGGGCACAGAGGGAAATGTTCTTGCCTGAGAGTGTGGGAGCAGCATTCAAGTGCCAGAAGACATAAATAACAGGAGTTGGGCTGTGACAATACATCATGGAGACTTCCAGCAGAATGCTGCCAGCCCCAGTCTTGAGACACAGAAGATGACCTGCTTAAAGAAGGAACTTGGAGTGAGGTTCACGCAGTCTCTGTCCCAAGAAGATCATCACCACAGTCAGGACTATTTTTTAGGTTTTATTTCTTGGCAGTTTCAGGGAAGATACAGAAAACCCCTTTAAGACCCAACACTGAACCACACTGGTATATTCCAAGTCAACTTAGATGTTTCTTGTGAAGTTTGTGGCCCACCTAGTGATGCCAACTGCAGTGCAACATCTGATCTGCAGATGAAGTCTGACTTCACTGGAAAGCATCTCTCACTCAGACTGTCACCAATGTCTGCATTTGGCTAAACAAAAACAGTAAACTGCACCTCAGTGCAATTTTCTGTCCTAAATCGTTTACTGAGGACTGCCCATGCTTTGCTTTGTGTTGGGCATGCTGTCAAATATCACCCCAAATGATGACAACACCGGAATGTTCATTAGATCAGAAGTCCATCTGGCTTAATATCTTGTCTCTAGGAACACCATATGCCTGGTGGGAATTCTTGGGAAGTCTGTATAAGGGAGTTGTTCAGCCATCCCTTGTGTACAGTGCTCTACCTAGTTCTCGCAATCTCTGCTTTTTCTTAAGCATCATTATGTGTCTGCAACTTTGTATTTGATCAACTCCTTTTACAAAGGATAAATGTTAACAGTCCTAGTAACCCTCTAGGTCTTTCAAGGACTTCTGTTTTCTTCTTATTGCTGTTTATCCAAAGGAGGAAAAAGTCTGCCTGCAGCTCTGTGGATTGACAGTGCAAAATGCTGCCAAAAGCACTTCACTGATGATTTTCTAAGACTCCTAAGGGTTACTTGCTTCAACAGAAGATAAAAACTTTAGGATGGAAACAAGACTCATCACTTGGAAGATTATGTGACAAGATGGAAACCACAAATATCTGTGTCCTGACTGGATAGGTAAATGTCTTGCTCTGAATCTTGCCTTATTAGTGGTCTCTTTTTTCTCTTCTTTTCTGTTTCTCATGCTCTCTTTCTTTTGTGTTTTTTTATGTTTTGAAAGTCCTATAGTGAAAGAGTCTGTCTGTTTCTATAAACAAGTAATGGAATGTTAATGCCTAGGGCTTCAGAGAAATCATAAAGTCTGAAAAAATCAGCATTTGAAGAATCAAGAATGGATTCTATGTATTTTTTTTTTAAACTCATTAATCAGGGGAGACAGTTACTTACTTTTATACCAGTAATTGCAAATATAAAGACCAGCTTAGTGGAGGAAATAGCTGTTGAAATTAGAGTAATCTCTACTATGTGAAGTCTCTGCTTCTGTGTATAAACTGTGTTTCTTCATTCAACACTCAGTGTCAGAGGTGAGTAACCATCACAAAACAGGTAAAGGGCAGTAGGAAATGTTTACACTTTTTGTATCTAGAACACCTGGAGTTTTGCTGGTCACTCAGGTATGATTAAAATAAATGAATGCAATAGCTGCAGATCCATCTCCAGACATGAGTTTTCTTGGCACTTGGCTTAGATAGCGTTACAAAGTCCCTCCAAAATCAGACATCTATGGCTGTAAGAAGTGGAAAGAAAAAGGTTTGTTCAAACCTGGAGGGAGGCTCTTAGTTAACAGTGAAGTGGGGTTCATGCACTCTCTGTCCCAAGAAAATCATTACCACAATTGTCCTGGCTTGACAATTCATTCAACAAGATGTGAAGGTTGTCCTGGGTACAGATATTGCAAAATAGCAGTATGTCAAATAAAGATATTTAAATTTCTTTAACTATCGGATCATTGAATCACAGAAACATTTAGGCTTAAAAGATCCCAAAGATCACACCCCAACCAGTAACCCAACACTGCTGAGACCATCACTAAAATATGTCCCCAAGAGTTACATCTACAGGTCTTTTAAACCTCTCTGAGGATCATGACTTCACCACTTCCCTGTGCAGCCTGCTCTAATGCTTGACAACCCTTATGGTAAAGAAATTTTCCCTGGATCTCTCTTCTGAAGACCCATTAATGTTTATCAAGCAACCAGCCCTTTGCGTGTTATCTGGCAAGGCCACCACAGCGAACTGCAGTTGGCTGTGAGCTTGAGCAAGGAAACACCAACAGCCTGGGCAATCCAACAGCAAGGGTATGAACATATCAATTGACTAGCTATGTAAAAAGCATTTAACTGCTAATGTATTTTAATATTTTATTTGTTAAAAGCTAAAAGGGGTTAAAAACTTATTAGTGCTGCTGGTTAGTGGCTCTCCTAAAAAGAGTGACAGCTCCAGCAGCCAGCAGTATCATTTTTGCATCTCAAATACTGGAGATCGTGGATTTTGTACCAATGACCTGAGTTTTATACATGAAGAAATTGTGTGTAGCATGAGGGGCCATTCTTTAGGTGCACCCCAATGTTTAAGAACCAGCTTCACACTCTACCGTGTTGAAGAGAGGAAGCTGTTGCATATGAAGTTGTGATGATGCACATGGTGATATCCCATTTGGACATGGTTTAGTGTTTGGGGCAGACTCAAGAAATGAGTGGGATATGGAGCCAGAGGGGTCTGAGCACTTGTCTTGAACACTGAGTGCTTGGACTTCACAGGTTCAGGGCCGTGGAATGCCAAGACAAGGATGGAAGGCTCAGGAAGATGTCCTATCTTCTGTGAAGGCAGCAATCTTGGGAGGAAGGACTAGGACGTCTGCTGGGAAGTAGGGGATGAAGGTGCAGGAAAAAGACCGAAAAGTTTTGATTTCTGGAACTGCTGTCCCTGTGAACACTGCTGTCCCTGTGTCCTCTCAGGACAATATCTACCATAGGACACATGGATTGTGCCCAGCATTTCCAAGAACCAGTCTCACTGTTGAAGAAAACATACCATGGGTAAGGAAACAAGTAAGAGGCAATGTTTTCTTGTACTGTGTGAGGAAACGAAGTGTGAATGCTGCCAAGCACAGAAGAGGTGAAATGGCTGTTGGCATTTGAGCCCTAAGACAGGGAGGCCATGCAGTGTTTAAGAAAACACAAGAGCTTTACAGTACATCCAACTTCTCTGACAGTGCCAGGACAAGCTTTGGGACTTCTCAGAGTCTTCTGTGCCTTGCACAACATGGTGCTCACAGACAAATGATGTTTGTGCTTCTTGCTGCTGAAAGCAAACACTGCAGCTACCAGTTCCTTCAGCTTGGCCCCTTACTTCCAGATTTCCTTGGTTTCTGTCTGCTGTTGTTAAAATATCTGCTGAGTGGGAAGTGGAGAACTTGTTTTATTTGGGAAGATGTTGAGACAAATTGGGCATCTGCATACATCTATGGCTTGGGGTGCCAATTATGCATGAAAATACCAATGTGATGAAACCACAGCAGCAGAAACAGGAAAACACAATCCTGAATGACAGGGGTTTTGCATAACTTGGCACATTCCAATGGCATTTTATGAAATGCCATTGCACTCAGTGCTGTCAGCTGGGGAGAACACCTAGATGCCAACTTGAAAGAAAACAGGCCCAGAATCTCCAGTGTTGGTTGGAATTTAAAGCTGAAAACACAGCAGTTAACCTTGGCACACTCAAGGCTGTGGGACTGCAGGGTTTTGAGGCCTTTCTAGCAGGTTTTGGCTTTTGTATGACTTTTCAGTGCTGCAAAGCCAAATGATTTGCCTCTAGGACTTTCCTCCCCTTGATGCCCTGGTTTAGTTTAGTATAATTTTGAGGTTTGCATCCCATTCAGTTGCCATTTATTTTTGCAGTAAGAACCCCAGGTACAGAAAAATTATTGTCTCAAGTCCACAAAAGAAGGCAATACAATATTGCCTTCTGATACAATGGAGTTTGAGCTTGCTAGGACCCGTGAGGAGACAAGAAACATCTAAACAGAGCAGGTATTGGGAAGGGAAATTATGGCTATTTTCTACAAGCAGTGATACAACTGAAATCTAAGAAATGCCTTCCCAGCACCTGATCGATGGGGTGCAGCAGCTGCCTCACTGAGTCTGGTTCAGAACCATTCTGTGAAATGGGACTAGAGGAAAAATGCTGTGGGAAGTCCATTTCTAATCTCAACTCACAAGAAGCATTTCATCATTCATTCTGTTGGCCTCTTCAGTGCTCAAATTCAACTTCATGAACTATTTCTTTTGAGGGAAAAGAGAAAAAGGCAACCCAATATGTAGCTGAGAGCAGCGCCAGTGACCACTCACTTTCAGTGACAGAGCTAATGTGGATTTAGCTTTTATTACCACCTTAAAGGGGCTTTTTAATTTAAATAGGGTATAGAAAGGAGGAACACAGTTGAAAACACTTTCCTAATTTTCCAACAACTTCTGAGGAAAAACTATGGTGCAAAAGGTTTTAGTAGCTCACTTCCACAACAGTGTTGGTTACTGGGTATAACACCAAGTGCAGTGTTTAATGGGCACCTTGTGTATCAGCAGAATTGCCAGCCTGATCTCTGCCAGGCAACTGCTGAAAAATCTTGAAAATCTGCTCAGCTGCAGTTGCTAATCACTGGAGAAGGATAGGATTAGGTGAAGAACTGATGTGGTTTTAGAAATCTGCTGTTTTACAATGACACTTCTGTCCATCGCACATAAAGCAATAGTATTTTACTTTGCCTTATGTAACCTACACATTTAGGTGGTTTCCCAGCCATCAATAGATTTCCCATAGCCCAGTGAGAAAATATAAGCCATTGAAAGTGCCAAGCAAAGTTTCAGGGAAAAATCATCATTACAAATGAAATAATAGTAATAATAACAGTAAAAAAATCTCAGACACAAACCAATATAAAACTGTTCATGGGCTTTCCCTTCTTATCTGCAGGAGTTTTTGAAAACTAGTGAAACTACCTAGTGAATATTTATGGGGTGCAGAGGGAGATGAAAGAAAATTATTCATAGTGAAACACATGAATTTCAGATTTTAGCAGATGAAAATTCACAGCTCAACTTCTGGAAGTGGAGGTTTTGATCAGGAACTGTCCTACGCGTTCAGGCTTCAGAAGCCGAGATGTTCCCAGGGCCTCCAGGAGAGGGTGTTTGCAGAATATATTTGAATCAATGCTTTTGCTTCTGTTGCAAAAAGTGTCGGTGGAGCTGATTCTTTCCTTGCCAGGATAATGACAGATTTCCTTAAAATTCTGTCACTTTGAACCCACTTGAGAGAGGTCATCAACTGGCATAAAAGCTGACAGCTGAACTAAAGTTAATGAGCAGCTTCAATCTGGACACAAGTGCACAGTGCACTGCTGACAGTTTATTCTCTTCCCTGCAACAAGGGAATATGTGAAAGAAAACTGTGACCTAGGTCTCTGCTCAAAAATATGAACCTTTGTCTTCATGGTCGCTGTGTGAGCGCTGACAACTAAATGTAAGACCTGCTATGCTCCTTTGTGTGTTGGAAAAGCAGTTCAGCTCAGGGACAAGACTGGGGACTCAGGTCTGTGGTTAATTTCTGAAGGGCTGCCCTGATGATTCAGATGCTGGGCAGTGCAAAAAGCTCTGTAAGAAGACCACTCTGGAGAATATGAACTTGCAGGTGTGTCTATTCCTGTTTCTTAATAACATTCTAATAGTTTTCTGGACAGAGGGATCTTTGAGCTGTGATTTATTCTGGGAGAGCTGAGAACTGTAAGGTAGAAAGTGTAAAATATTGTAAGAAAAATGGGTAGACTGAGGGAAAAGAAGGGATGTCATTCCCAAAAGGCAGTAGATCACTGCTTTGAATTCCACTTCAGCAGCACAAAGCAGCTGTAAAGGTGTTCCAGATGGAATCACTTCATCCAGAATGTTCGTCTGCTTGCTCCCTGTAAAACATGGCTAATGCACTGTCAGGCAGGTGAAATCCTTTTCAAATTACAAGCAAGTAAAGGAGAGCTGTGTGGCTGAGAACATGTTCAAGCTACCAGTGAGATACCAGAGAAGATTTCTGGTTAGAGAATTCCTCTTGTCCTTCCATCCTGAGTCTTCAGTTTCTGGATGAAAAATCACAGATTTCTAGAAAGGCATTTCTTCTGCCTTCATCTGAGGGCAGAAGGAGGAAATCTAACATGGCAGCAACTTGAAGTGTAGGTAGTTTACCATCTTCAAAACTGTCATATTTAAAATCCTTTTTC
>VZTT01002860.1:10996-49899 GCA_013400855.1 Buphagus erythrorhynchus
GAAACATGTAACCCAATACTCACCAATTTTGTGCATTCTTCAAAGACACTTCCAGACAAAATGCTACATGATGTTTCTACCATCATCTGCTTCACTATGTTCCCACCACACAGTGGAGACATCAAGGTCTGTTCCAAGTTGGGCTTAATATTGTAAGAGAAGAGTAGAGACTAGATTAGCCTTGTCTTCAGGACCTTGGGACTCTTCAAATTGAAGTAAGAGACTCACTAGCAAAGGAAATTTTTTCTTTGAGTAAAGTTTCAACCTGTTGTGCAACACACACAGATCCTGCTGCAGCAGAGCAGATCACCACCTTGATTTTCTCCAGCTCTTGTACCCTGAAGTTTTAACTCAGGCATCTAGATGATAGGAAGACCCACTGTACCAAACACCAATCCTGACAAATGATCATCCACAACTCCTCAGAAGGTCCACGAGACTTAAAAATATGAACAGATTTCAACAAACAATACCCGAGGCTGTTGCTGAATAGAAATAGCTCAGTAATCTTCCCTCCTCCCATTTAATTTACCTAAGAACAAGGAGAACTAGTATTGACACAGAATTTAAGACAGCAACACCCTGCAGGTCCTGTCCTGTGCCTATGACACTGAAATGAGAAGCTGCTCCTTCACAGCCTGACCCTGCAGCCTCACTCCTCAGTACTGGAATTTTTTACTGCACTTCAATCAAGTCAAATGAAAAAAAAGTGACATTCAGCAAGGTAATATTGTGGCTATGTCACACTTGCACATAATTGGCAACTAACCCAGAAGATTTTACATGATCAAGAATAAATGCTTCAGTGTATTTTTCTGTAAATTTAAATCTTGTAAGGAAAGATCTAAAAAAGGCTTTTTCCAACCCCCTGCCCATGATCACTTGGACAAATTTTCAAGGAAAAAAAAGCATCAGCTGAATAAAATGCTTTGTTTTACAAATGTCAAAACAAGTTGTTTTCAAGGTGTTTCCTTGTACATTTCATTTGGAAATACTTTGGGCTTTATTTGTCAGCAACATACAAATTTATTATTCAATTTCATTCTTTCAAAACTCTGTATTTGGAAAATAGGAAGTAGAATCTTATGTGTAATATAATTAGTACCTCAAGAGGTTTCCAGCACTGGGACATGGATAAAACTTTCAGAAAGCAGCTACCCTCCCTAAAATTCATGTGCAATGATAGATGGTAATAAGGTAATAGGCAGTAACTCCCATCCCCTCCTGTATCCTTCTTTTTCTGTTCAAGCCTTTCCCACCTGAAAATAAAAACTGAATGCTCTTTACTAAAAAAAGAGAAGAGAATCATACAGAAAAAAATTAACCTGTGCATTCCATGGTTTGTAATGGACAGACTAAGATTAGGGATACAGAAATTTGAATAGGGAAAAATGAAATTTTTATCCGAACTCCTCCTGACTGAAAATTACAGCTATTCCCTTAAGATTAAACTCTAAAATGAGATTTCTAGTGATAGCTGGATTTCAAGCATCTGGGCTGGATAACTCTAGGAACAGTCTCTATCATACAAATTGGCTATTTCAACATTCCTCTGAAGCCAGGCAGTCCAGAAGCTTTGCATAAGTTAATTGACCTTTTACCAGATTTCAAGAAATACTATTATTTGCCAAAAACATGGGGGGAGGAGTTAATTCCTATGTATTTGAATACTTTCAAAGCTCTTTGCCACTCTTCAGTGATACTGTGACCCACACTAATTAGTTTTCACAGTTCATTCACAATCACCTTTGCAACATCAGCACAGTAGGGATTAACTTTCCAAGAATTCCCAAAGTCAACTGGATCTACTTCAAGATGTTCACTGCTGCTGGTCAAATCATTGTTTTGGATTCCATCAAAATTTCCACACAGACCACACACTTGATCCTTGCAGGGAAAGAAGCACAGAAAGCATTAATCTTACATCTGTAGACGAGTTTAGGGTTTTGTTAAGAAGTCTTTACCCTGGTGCTTTAATGCCATGAGGTTTAAAAACTGAATTACCCACGGCCTTGCCAAGGCCACTAAAGCAGACACAGTCTCTCCCAGAGATTGTGTAGCTCCCATTGCCACTCTGCTTTGCTGAAAGCAGGACCCTGCTGTCCCCAAGGATTCCAGAAAGCAGGACTGCTCTAATCAGCAGTGCCCAGTGGCTGTGTTTGGAGTGTATCCTTACAATCCCACTTTATTTTTGGAGATCACTGTCCTATCACCATCACCATTAAATCTAGCTCCTTATGCTGCTCTTCTTGGATGCAGAAGAAATCACTCAAGGCATGGTTATTCTGAGGCCCCACAGCACTCATCCTTTCTGTCATAACTCATCTCCAACGACCCAGGATTTGGCCCTTATGGTTCAACAACCAGGAAAATAAGGCAGTCCTACAGTATTACCAAACAACCCCTCCATTTTTGAACAAGTGCCTAATATTCCATGAAAATCTACATTAAAAAAAAAAAAAAAAGCTGCTCCCCAGGGACAGGTTAAGTGCATTCTTTAGTGAGAATAAGAAGTGAGGAAAAAAACACTTACTTTGAAATTGCCTTTTAAGATAATGGAAACTCCCATGGCCAGGTCCCAGGTCACACTGATGCTTTTGCCCAGTAAAATGATGTAATAACGTCCAGATTTGATGACATCTAAATTATCATTTTCACCCTTAGGAGGTACCCTGATGTTTACCTGAATGAGAGAAACACATTGTGCTATCAGCAGTATCTCTAATTATTATTTAAGGGTGATTTTCCCAGTGGGACATGCTAACAGGTGCTTCCAATATGCTGCTCTCCAGAGACTTTCCATACACTATCCAGATGCTCCAGAGAAAACCAGAAATTTGGGATACAAGTAGAGTATTTCAATTTCATCCCATTTCCAAAGTCTTTGAATGTGGTCCCAGGATATAACACACAGATGCCAACGTATGAAGCAGGGCTGATAAAGACAGGGTATACTCAATTAATTACCAGTTTGGTCACTGATTCACTGAATAATTACATGTTGGTTTGGGCTTTTTTTTATTTCAGCCTTTTAGGAAAATTAACAATTCTGTCCTTCTGGTTCCAGTATAATGAGGACTGGGAGAACCACATATATCAGTGGTCTGTGAAAGACCAGTCTTATTCTGGAGTCAGGAAGGCCTTTCTTCCCAACCAACTACACCAATAGAGAAAATCCAGAGAGATTGCTTCCAGTGTCTATTAATTTCTTCCATCACTTTCCCTTCCCCTGTGTGCCTCTTTCTTTTTCCACCTGGCTGCAAATTCACTGCCTTCAGCTACTAAGAATTTAAGAGATTAATTTAAAATGCTCTCTTTCACACCACAATCCCCTTTCAATGGGAACCCTAATAGAAATATTAACCACATTTGGCATGGCTGTTACTTTAGGCACCATTAATGCATTAATTGCTTAGTTCTGGAAGAGGCAGATGAAAATTTTCAATCAGTACAAATAGCAATTAATGTAAGGGAGAAAGAAGAGCCCAGAAAGCATTTACCCACTCCCCTACTTTGAGGGCCAAATATTTCCTTATCTCACTAATTCTTTCTTGCTCAATTCAGTAAAAGCTCAGTAATTCAATTCTTTTCCTCTCCAAGTTATCATCAGAAACATTTATCCAGAGAATACAGTTTACATCTTCCATGGATATCCTAAAGAAAGTCTTCAATGACTTTAGGGAAGATATTAGAAGATATTTTAGGTACTGAAAGCTTTTTAACTTTCTCCTATGCCCAAAGTATTACTACACAGTATAGTCACTTGACCACTTAAAATTCTAGAGCAGTCTTTGTCTTTCCAAATTCAGAGGGTTCCAAAAAACAGAAGAGGACAAAGTTGAGCTGGGACGTTGACCTAAATTACAGAATTTTTATGTTTATGGAGGCTTTTTGCCCAACCATGAAGTCATAAACTTTTGACCTTGCAAACTTGCAGATTTGTTTCAGAAAAGCAAAAATTATTTCATTTTTTTAAATGTCAGCCAGAACTGTAACATGTCAATTAAATCCCCATTTACCAGCAGCAGTAGAAGCTGCTCTCAAAACATATCATCTTAAAACAATGTTAATTGGAAACATTTAAATGGCCAAAAAATACCTGATTCTTCTGCTTGCTTCTAAGGATTCTTGGGGGAAAAAGAGTGTAGAAAGTTATAACTGAATCAGAATTTGCCTAAGAGTCTCCATATCAGTTGGTTTTCCTTAATGTTTCTTATGGTTGTTGTTAGTTCTAAGCAAACCTGCTCTAGATACTATTACATTGAGCCTTAAACTCTCTGAAAAGACAACTAAAAGTTCACTCAGAGTCATGTGGACAGTGCTGTTATACAGACCTAGGTCTTACAAGGACAGACTCTCTCAGGAACCAAACACTCTCTGATGCTGGAGCTGCTGGATGCCTAAATCACCTGCTGTTTCTTATGTACCCAAAGGGAATCACAGCTTTTCTGAAAATCTGTCACCTAAAGAAGCTTTCAAAGCCCAGCAGGGATGGAATGATCTCTGCACTGCTATTCACCCTCACCCAAGCCAGGGATTCTCTAGCAGTAGAAATAAAGAACTGGACAATAATATGTCTTGTGTTCATTCCTGCAGCACCCAAAAGCCTGCATGGATCCTATTCTGTCGAGATGCACTGCATAGACACCTTGAATAAAGGTCATGTTTTTGTGTTCCTGCCAAGGCTCAGTGGCAATTTGCAGGCAATCTCAAACCTGGTACAGCTTTGTCTGTTAACCCAAAACAAGGCAAATGTAGAGTGGTTTCACGTTTCACTGGGAGCGTTCTTGCAAATCTCTGGTCCAGATGCCAAGCTCAGAGCACAGGGCTTGTGAAAAGGCAGCGAGTGAAACAATAATCCACTGCAGCTCTGCAGTGGTTGAGCTCACAGGCAGCATGAATTGCTACAGGGCTCAAGGCAAAGGGATGAACTCTGCCCTCTGGAAAGCTCATTTCCTGCTGGGAAAGGACATGGGAGGTGGAAGTGACTCTTGGTCAATTCTTCCATGTTTGTTAGTAGCAAAAGGGAAGAAAAAGAAGAATAGAATCAGGTGGATAATCCATCCAGCAATTTAACAGGGCAAAGGACAGCTGACATTTCAGTATCAACTTGCTGAGCAGTGACTCTTCTTTTTTGTGAGTGTGTGCTCAGTCCTTTAGATTGCTCAGTTAGCTCTGATGTTTTACTAGCCACAGGTCAGTCATTTCTTAGCCCTTCCTTGCACTTCAAGTTGCTGGAAGCAGGATTTGACAAACCCTGTTTAGAAAGAGTCTGGGGTGCCCAATATATGAAGGGCATGGAGCTGTTGGAATGAGTCCAGAGGAGGCCACCAAGGTGACCAGAGGGCTGGAGCACCTCTGTTGTGAAAACAGACTGAAAAAGTGGAAATTGTTCAGCCTGAAGAGAAGGCTCCATGGAGATCTTACTGCAGCTTTCCAGTAGCTAAAGGGGCCACAAAAGAGCTGGAGAGAGACTCTTGACAAGGGTCTGGAGTGACAGGACAAGGGGGAATGGCTTCACACTGACAGAGAGCAGGGTTAGATTGGATATTGGGAAGAAATTCTTCCCTGTGAAGGTGGGGAGGCCCTGGGACTGGTTGCCCAGAGAAACTGTGCTGCCCCATCCCTGGAAGTGTAGAACTGGGTAATCTTTCAGGTCCCTTCCAACCCAAACCATTCTATGATTATCTGAGAGAAACTGATTGGCATCAAGCAGAAATACCAAAACAGCATTATACCTCTGGAAGCAAAATGGATAAATATAATCCTGCTAATCTGTTCATTTTATGATCAAGAATCCCTGAGTGTGAGGTCATTCATTCCTCAGCTTACTGAACAATCTGAAATTCTTTTCCCAAAATAATAGGAAGGAAAGAGAAGAGTACATACATTTCCATTAAACAGCTCTATTTCCCCGCCTGCATACATAATGACAACCCTTTTGGTGCACTTTTCTCCTGTGAAGCCACAACCTTCATTTGAAATGAGTATCTGGAATGTCCCAGAGTCACCCTTGCAGAAATCCTATCAGATAAGAAAATAAATGAGTCAGTAATGCAGAGTATTTGAAAAACACATACAGGAAAAAAACACAGAAAGAAGAAGCCTCAAACAACACTGTGCAATCTGTGGTCAATAGGCTATATATTGGCATGCCAACTGCTCCCATGCTCATTTAGTTTATGCTTAGATATTCATGTGTTCCATCCCTTAAAGAGTGAGGCACACTCTGCCAGTGACACACACATGCATAATTTGGAGAGTATCTTTTGGCAGCAGCAATCCACAATGTTACAACATATGTGACATTTAAAGATGTATGATGGGCCAATATCTGAATACACAGATAGCTTAATGTATTGATTTTCTTCTAAGTCCAGTATTTCTGAGATCCTTGGAGAGTTCCTACTACATTTATATGATGGCCCATATCTCTCTGGCCTTCTAGATTTTATTTTTTGGTTGTGTTCATTTTTTTCAGTACACATCTTTTAAGAAAAAGTCCCTTTGTGGAGCTCTCTGTGTCTGTCATTTAAGGAAAACAGATCTAAATTCCATTTTAAGCAGTTTTGTAGTAGCATATGGTATTGCTGCCCATAAGGCCTTTACACAGAACTCTCATTAGTGGCAAAGCAATCACTCCTCAAACATATAATCCAGCTGGCATCAAGGTGGAAGCATATTTCAAAGATTTAGGCAGAGGCAGGTTATCACACCTTCCTCCCTAAGGAGAACTGCAAGGAGGAAAATGTCTCATGACGACTCTGGGGGAAATA
Organism: Buphagus erythrorhynchus; assembly: GCA_013400855.1. Taxonomy (NCBI): domain Eukaryota; kingdom Metazoa; phylum Chordata; class Aves; order Passeriformes; family Sturnidae; genus Buphagus; species Buphagus erythrorhynchus. The sequence continues at coordinate 17,773 of VZTT01002860.1, forward strand.
GCAGCCCACCCAAGAAACACATCACACTGTAACTGCAGAATATTGTTGTTATCAATCAGCAGTGAATCCATCTAGTTTTAGACCAAATTTTCAGGTAAATCCTTGTTTGCACAGGCATTTCTAAATACATGATAATCTGCATGTAGATGAGCCTTTATCTCAGTTAACTCTAAATTCTGGCTGCTTCCACAAATCAAAAGTTGGTTTTAGTGTGCTCAGCCTTTATCCCCCTCTCCTCCTTGCTGTGAGGAAAATGTCAGGGGACTCCAAGCAGGTGGTACATGGAACAAGACAGGGACCATGCTGAAGGGAATGAGCAGAGCCTGTGCTCTGGATGCATTTAGGGAAGGTTCACTGAGCATTCCTTGTCTCACTCAGCCAGACAGCAAGCTACCACTGCAGGATAAAGAGGAAAAGAAGAAAACATTGATTTATGGATAGCCACAATTCCATTTTAGAGATGAGTTTCAGACAGCTCTGCTCTGTACCAAGGTCCTCTCATAAGGTTCACAATGGCCAGCTGGACACGTGACAGTCTGATTTCCATAGAACAAAATGCACTCTTCAAAATTCTCAGAACATCTCTGAAGACATTAATAAGCTCTATTCTTCTCTACTATACATCTGGCTTAGTAATTAGAAATAGTTAACTGTGATTTATCCAAACAGTGGGTTTCTCACCTGGTGTGGTCAGGCAGCTTTAGTATTTGACATGTTCTTACCTGAGCTAACACATATTGGCAGTTTCCTGGAAACTTGTATTTCAATCCATCAAATGTCAAGTAATGAGCTGTACCAATAGCAGTGCAGGTGCCATCACACAGCTTTTTGGTGCACTCCCACTTCCTCCCCTGGCACACGCTGTAACAGAGAAAAGGGGACAGTGACAGGTTGTCCTTATCTCAATATAAATAACAAGCAAGAGAATGCAAAGTGCTTTAGGCAAAGTGAAAGTGCCACAGTCTCTGCCTCCAGGAGCTCTCTACCACCAGATGAGAGGCTCTTCATTAACATAAATCAGCATATGTTAGCAGTGGGTGCATAAATCCAAATAGTGCATTAAGATTAAATAAATAAGGGATGTCTCTCTCTGTTTCTTACAAGCTGTGTGTAGGACTCTGCGTGGTTTGAATTTCCCTGTTACAAAACAGGTCAGGACAGAGTCTGCTGGAATATTCTTTTATGCTAGAATTTTATTTAGGATATGCTGCTCTGCTCCAAGTACCCTTAGAGCAAAACAGAGCATCCACCACTCTTGCCCTTTTCCAGAGGTATCCTGAAGGACCATAACCTCACTACAGAAGCTGCAAATATGAAAGGGGAACTTTCTCTTGATATCCACAGGCTTTTGATCAGTGAAATAAATTGATTTGCTAACTAGCAAAAGACTGAGAAAATAAAATCCAAAATCAGTGGAGAGTTAGAATACCATTTGACACGATCAATAATAATAATAATAAAGCAATATATTGCTGGAGGATGGCAAATCATTCATCCACTATATGCTTCATGAATGCAGATGGACCTCATCACTTCCTCAGGAATTTTCTAATCAAGCTCTGTGAGGGCAGGGAAAGAGGAATTTTATCCATGCTTTATAGACATAAAAACTCAGGGATAAAAAACTTGAAGTACTTTGCCAAGATCAAATTGCTACCCAAAGGAAAAACTGGGCACTGAACTGAGTTCTCTAATAATGCCTTAACCTGAGTATAGATATTATTTAATCTTGGTAACATTTCACATCACAATAAAAATATTGTGCAAGACACTTTCTTCAAAGAATGAAATTTCAGTAACATGAAACCTCTTGCCCCTTCTCCTCTATGAATTCTCTGCTAACAGTGAGACGAGAGTAAGATTTTGTAAGGATCTTTTATAAATACATGCATGGACAGATTATAAGGGACATATGTGGGGTGGTTAAATTCAGATTAGCAAATTTCTGCTGCGCACTGCTGCACAAGTGTGACTCCAAAATTTTCATTGAGCTCCACAATGAATTCCCAGTACATTGCATAACAGAAGGTTTGCCACTGGCTTAGGCTTGGAGACATTCCGTTGTTCATGAATTAGGGTCTCCCATATGTCAAGTCGGATGTAAACGCCAAATCTGACACCTCTGGCTCATATATTGCCTTTGCAGGTGTTCATATCTGGCTAAGAACAAGTGAGAATGAGAACTCCTGCAACAGCAGTACAAAAAGCAAAAACAAAAGAAAAGGAAGATCTCGACCTCCAAAATGCAGACTCTCAATCCTCATTAATTCTCAAAGCAATAGTAATTTCCTATATCACTTTCTAAATGACATTTGACTTGATATTTGCTGAGAACTATCAGGAAACTTTTCAAAGTCACATAGTTCAAAAAAGCCCTAGTGACATTTTTGAAGGGACTTTATTTCCAATTTTATTTTCACATTCACAAAAAACACTGAAAATCTGAGGAAGAACTTTTTATGAATGAGAAAAAGCCTGATTTCTAACATTTCCTCGACCTAGATAATGAAGGAAATTCTATGAGGAAATATAATTTACAATGGTATAGCCAGAATTAAGTGGGCAGTTACAAGAATGAAGCAACATGGTTATGGCTACTTTAAGATCAAAGATTATAAGAATAATTGAAACTAAAAAGGCTGATCATGGTTATTATGAAGAATCTTGCAAATTTCTTAACACTGAGGAGTTTCATGCTGTATTCTTCTTGTTTCAATAAAATTTTCACGGTGCATGTTTTTCAGCTGAGGCACTTTTACCTAAATGCGATGTAACCAGGTTAGAGAATATGTATCTAGACAAAAAACATCAATTTCTCCTCCATCTTTTTCCTTTTCAAGCCAATTTTTCCACAGGTTTAATTTAACAGTACATGGATTCACAATATTGTATGTAGCTGCAAAGGAATGAAATGAAACAAAACACTGGGAGGTGAATATTTCCACATAAAACCTTCATCCAAGGCTAACTTAACACTAGTTAGGAGCAGTCCCACTAGTTTAAAAATACAAAACTTGAAATCACTTTTATTCAAAGACCAGAGTACCAAACAAAAATCAAGCCCTGGACTCTCCAGTGGTGCTGACTCTCTGAGCCAACTCCACTCAGTCATACAGAGCATGACAAACATTGCTCCTGGGGCTGCCACAGAGCTGGGCAGGGACATTTAGGGTAGAATGCATAACAGATTCTCAAGTCTGCTTTCAAAAAACCCCCAGAATTTTCACACTGCTGATGGCTGAATGTCCTCCACCCTGGACTCTTGGAGCTCTGAAGGAAAGAGCCACCATTCCCCTCCACACACATGGAAAACAAAGCACCTCCAGTCCAGCCAACGTGCTGTGCAGGAGAAGCCAAGTGGCTCACTGTACTCTACCAAAGGCTCTGCTGAGGGCTCCCCTCCATGCAAACTGAGAAGCCCAGAACTCCCCTTTGGACCTATAAATCCTTTTCTGGCAACCAAGCAGGATAATGGTGAAGGACACAGAGCACTCACTCTTTTCTTCTAAGAAAGTACCAGTTTTCCATCTATTTTCATCTTTATTAATATATCAATGGATAGAGCACTCGTTTGAGATATAAGAGGTTGACTCTGTCTCTTCCTAATTCTTTGTCATATGTCTGAAGAGCTCCTCTCGTACTATAGCTGGTGCATCACACCCCTTCTGGCAGAAAAGGGCTGACTTGAAGTGTCTCAGACAGCCAACAAAAAGGGAAACACAGCAGCAAAGCTTAGTGACAAAGCCCAGGCTCCATTCCTCCCACCCCAAAGCATATAGGTCCTAAACTGTTATCTTGTATTGCAAAATCCACTACCTAGTGCCTACAGAGGAGTTGCACAGACATACAACTTTTTGCAGGGCACAAGGTAGAGACATTGCAAGGAATTTTATTGGATCTTTATGCAACATGCAAAGGGAATGTGCTGTCTGTGCAATTACTATGCTGCAAAAACTGGCTTTCTATAAAAGAGATCTGTTAGGCAAACAATATTTGTGTGTTATCAGAAACACAGCAAGCCCCCCAAAGATAAAAAAAACACCCTTCCAGTGGCTCACCAGGTGTTGCAGTCCTTAGTCACATTTTCTCCCTTGGAATATTCTCTTCCATTGTGGAAGCAGGGGCACCTCTCAGGAGCAACACACTTGTTTTCATGCCGCACCTAAGCAGAACACACAGTTTGTCACCACATGGGGCTGTTGGCACATGGCATGTGCAGGGTGAGCAAGCAGCCAGGAGCAAGCACAGACCATGTGGATGAAAAATAAAAGAAAGGTTGAAACAAATAAAAGAAAGGATGAAGGCTATCCAAGGTAAGAAAGGTACAGTACTGCTAATACTTTTAGCTATTAACATCAATAGAGCTGTAGGTACATAAATCACAGCTTGCTCCTACCATCTCAAGCTGCTGGGAGAATAGATGCTGTTATAGAAGAATGTCACAGTGACAAAGTCTAGGATGCAGTGAACCAGGCTAACCTGAGTATGGAGAGCAGGTGAATAGCTTCTCACACACAACAAACTGGAAAAGGGCCTACTAGAAAAGCAGACAAAGGGCCAAGACGGACTAAAAATGGAAATAGGAACATCAAGTAGACCAGAAGCCACACTGCCTGACCCACCCACGTGCAAATGCAGGTTCTGTTGTCACAGACAACAGCCTCTTAACAAAGCCAATCCTCTATCAACTCTCCTCTGAAAATTGCAGTAATCACTCATTTTCTTTCAAACCCCTATTTATTTCTGGGAAGGCAGGATAAATATCAGTCCACTTGAGGTATTATTCTGCTCTCTCTACATCAGGCCCTGCTGCTGAGAAATAGGACATTATTTTCCATCCATATTTTCAGTTTCACCCTTCTGACCTGAGTTTCTCTTTGTATAACAACAAATCATTTGTCCCACTTAAACAAAAACACCAAAAACAAACAAAAAAACTACAACCAAAGAAAAGCAAGTAATGCCTTTAGACTATTCAGTTTTTCCATTTCTTTCCTGTTTTTGGGGGGGTTTTTTGTTTTGTGGGTTTTTTTTTTGTTTGTTTGTTTTTTGTTTCTTTTTTTGTTTGTTTTTTGGTTTTTTGGGGTTTTTTTGTTTGTTTTGTGGTTTTTTGTTTGTTTTGTTTTTTTGTTGTTGTTGTTTTTTTTTTTCTTTCTGTGATTACATTCCATTTTGAGGACCCCCAGTTTTAGAGAATTAAACAAAACGAAAGCTGGCTATGCTGACTTTTCACTCAATAGCAGTTCTGGCAAAAGCCAGGATAGGTTTGGCTCTTGTTTCATGGAATACCTAAATGGAGGGCCCTTCCCCTTATTCTCATTCAAAAGTCACAAAATATCTCCTTCCCACTTTAAACTCTTTCTGCAAAATCATTAAAATAGTTTCTTTTCTACCATTGAATATAGGCCAATGAGATCAATGTAGTCTGAACGCCAGGTTAATAAAGAAGAACAGGTTTGCCTTTTCCTATGGGGACCTAGAACTGCCACATGGAACAACTCATAAAAAAGATTTCACAGCCTAGAGACCCTTCCTTCATATGCAGCTCCATGTGCTCTGTAGCTTATGGAGAGCTGCATTATGCCAAATAAAATCACTTCCATAGAAGCACGATGGAAACAAATAAATGCTTTTCTAGATAATAGAGCTGCAGCTCTGCCTTCACCTTTACAAAGGATGGTGAGAAAATCCAGAGAAGACCAGAAAGAAGAGTTTAATATCTTCTTTCCTTCCTTCCTGGTGGCATTTAGGAGAAAAGCATGAATATGGCCTCACACTCATGGCTACATTTCTGAATTTTTGCAGAGTGTTCAGCAACACAGTTCACAATACACTTGAGGGCTTACCACTGGATACAAAACTTGGGATTAGACATCTGGTTAGTAAAAAGAGAATTAGAACCTCTTCCCCTTGCTCCCTAAAAACTGGTACAGATTGGTATTAGTATTTTTATCACAACCAGTGCAGCAGCTGTAAAACCACCAACAACGAGGGAAGAGCACCTTGCCTTGAACACTGACAGAGTGGGTGGGTGGGATTCAGCAAGCAGGACACAAAAACCCTAAGCAGACTTTGACCAGAAGAATGATTATTTTTTTTCTGCAAAACTCAACTAATTATGATTTTGTTAACAGTAATACAATCTACTGGGCCTATTAACACACTATCCAAAATCTGGGGCACATCTGGCAGCCTGCTGCCATGCTGCACTACAAGGACCATGTGGTACTACACTACAAGGCCAGGAGCACAATTCACAAGCAGCTGGATTCTCTCTGGAAGTCTCTCAACCCATCAATAGACTGCAGTTAATACAGGAGATTGAGCAGTCCTGAGTGCTTGAGATGACAGGAGGCAGCAGCACTGGGGAGGCAGCCACACAGAAGGACAGAGGTTTGTAATGAAAACAGCAGCTGCTTTCACCATTAAATGCCCTCAGGATGATGTTCTGCATCTATGGGATTACACGTGGTTGACTACCAGCTCTCCCATTATTTGGGGATCAAACAGAAATGTCTTGTCATTTCCTTGCTCTGTCTTATTAACTACTGAACCTTAAAAAATCTTGCAAAAGGAAGGACAATATTACAGGTTGCAGAACCTTTAAGATTCTCCTTACCCACACTCATAGGAGGTGATTGCCCTGCTCTGCACTGGTGCAACCTCACCTTGAGTCCTGGGGGCAATTTTGGGCACCACAATATAAGAATCTAAATCTGTTAGAGAGCATCCAAAGCAGGCTACAAAGACAGTGAAGGGCCTGGAGGGGAAGCCACATGAGAAGCAGCTGGTGTCACTTGGTCTGTTCAGCTGGAGAAGAGCAGACTGAGGTCAGAGCTCACAGCAGTTCTGCAGCTTCCTCACCAGGGGAGGAGCAGGGGCAGCTCTGATCTCTGCTCTGTGTGACCAGGGACAGGACCCAGGGAATGGCTGGAGCTGTGTCAGGGCAGGGTTAGGGGGGATATCAGGGAAAGGTTCTTTCCCCAGAGGGTGTGGGGCACTGCCCAGGCTCCCCAGGGAATGGTCACAGCCCCAAGGCTGCCAGAGCTCCAGGAGTGTTTGGACAACGCTCCCAGGGATGCACAGGGTGGGATTGTTGGGGTGTCTGTGCAGGGCCAGGAGCTGGGCTGGATAATCCTAGTGGGTCCCTTCCAAGTGAGGAGATCCTATGGTCCTGAAATCCATCTCAGTGAACCTAAACCTTGAGCTCTCTTGGTCAACACAATTTGATGAGTATCCCTCTGTCAAGGGAAGCTCTGTTCCTCCTGACACACGTACCCATTTCAGTGGAAAGTCAGCCAAAGGTATGAAGAAGCATGGGATTAAGAAAAGGAAGTGGGTCAGATTAGAACCCAATAGCTAACAGGTTTTAGAATAAGAGACTGCTTTGGGGAAGAAGGGACCTTAAAGATCACCCAGTCCCATGGGCAGGGGACACCTTCCACTATCCCAGGTAGCTCAGAGCCCCATCCAGCCTGGCCTGGGACACTTCCAGGGATGGGGCAGCCACAGCTGCTCTGGGAAACCTGTGCCAGGGCCTCAGCACCTTCACAGGGAAGAATTTATTTCATAAATTTTTAACTAAAACAGCCTCTCACTCTTACTGTGCAAACAAAGACAAGTCAACAACATGTTAGAAGATCAAAATGTGCTGGTTTACACTTGACTTCTCTTTCTTATGTTAGCTGCATGTCTCTGATGTTTATTTGACACGCTCACCTCCTCATGGAGACATTAACATAGGATAAGCCCCCACAAAAATATACAACAAAGAAATCAAAACAGTCAGGTAAATTTCAGTTGAAAACCATTACCAAGAAAAAAAACCTTGCAAACTTTCCTGGTTAAGACGTTTAGGGTATGTATTCTTTTTCCTTTTTCTACTAACATATCAAAGTTTTTTTTCAGCAGTCAGAATTCAATAAAATATTACATTTAATTTTTAAACCTTAATTTTTTGTCAGTTGTTGGGAATAGAAATAAACTAATTTTCTACTTTTGGACTGTCTGGATTTTGTGCTCTCTGATTGTTCTGCTCCTCTCTTTCCCCAGAAAGGTGGTTAACACTCCACTTGTATATTTATTAATATTTTCCAAAGGGAAAAACTGAAGTGCAGTAAACTAATCTGAGAAAGCATATTTTTCCCCACACTTCTGCACATATGTTATGATTTCTCTTTTCTGCTGTGCAAAAGGGTGACAAGTATGGAGAATTTCCCACCTTCCAGATGATCAAAGACAGAAGAAGAAGAATTATTTTTATGACACAGTGAGAATTTTTACTTGCTAGAAATCAAAACAGTGCAAAATACTAAGTCAAAATGAACTAGAAAACTATACTTATTTTTCAGTTGAAAGAAATTAGGTTTTGTTTTCAAGCTAATAAGTTAGCTGTGAGCATTGATAATTTCCATATGCTACTGTACCACAAGTACAGTAAGAAGAAAAAAAAAATCTTCAGTAAGAAGGCACAATTTCTTCCAGCATGATAATATGTGCAGATATTTATGGGAAAACATGTTGAGTAATCTGTTACTTCCCACAGGCCTTCCTGCAAACAGCAGCACACCTCTGTGAGTGCTTGTAAATTAGGCAGGATTACAGAACACCAGTAAGGGACACTGACCAGTAAAATGGTAATTCCTTTTTCCAGTCCCTCTATTGCTCACCTCTGTTGTACAAGCCTGGAAAACATAGACTTGGACTTCGATTTAACTTTGCAGAGCTTTGTCTCTGTGTTCCCAGAGTCTCTGTGTTAGAAAAGGACAGGATGGAAAGGAGATCCTGATCACCATCCCAAATCCTTCTCTAGTGGGAGAGCACAAAACCTCATTGCAGAGCGCAGAAATAAGAATAAAAAGGCTCTTCCAAACCTCATCCCATTGCGTGAGGAGGAGGAAACTGCTCTTTGAGAAAGAGCTGTTAGCTCCTGTGGAGCCAGGAGTCAAACACAGGGCAAACAGGACACAGCTGAACAGGGACTGCCCTTGACCCTGACTTTGCATGGCAGTGGCTACAAGATCATCTCTACATGGGCTTCTCCCATCGTGGCTTTGGTGCATCCTGTGATTTTTATTCTCTGCCACAAGGGAAGCCAATGAGAAGAAGTCATTCCAGGCTGAGTTTAGTGAAGATTAAACCATACTGTCATCTAGTGGACAGAGAATTTATTTTACTAATTTTTTTTTTTTTTTAGTACTGAGCCTGATTCTTCAATTCAAAACCTGACAAACCACCTTGTTGAACTCAGGGCTGTGTTTCACATCACTGCAAAGTCAACTGGAGTTTCCAATTCCAAAAGGCCAAAGACTGCTCTGGTGGCAACAATTTTATGAAACAACTGTTTGTTCCAATTTACTGAAAAAGAATATTAAATACTGTACCAAACATGAAGGTTAATTAGCTGGTTTGGGGGTTGGGATTTTTTTTTTTCTGTGGAGTAGTACCTTTTTTTTTTCCCCACAATTATGTCAAAAGTATACTATTACCATACCCCAGAACTGAAGACAAAAATCTCAGGCTTCTTCACTAGATCAGAGGTCTGAATGTAAGATGCAAAGAAAAAACTGTTCACCCTGGAGCTCTGGGAGCTTTTCAAGTACAGAAGCTTTTCTAAGTTCTCCTATCTCTCTACTATTTAGGAATCTATTTCACTTAAAGGATAGACATTTACAGACTGAAGCGTGAAAAGAAGTTAACACTTGTTTTTAAAATTGTGGTGAAAATTTATGGGTGACTTCAGATTCTGTTCTTTTTCACCTCCAAGACATTTCACAAGCCTGAACTTTTGCCTAGAGCTGGCATTTTATTCTGGAGTATAATCTATTTACACAAATGAGTGTTTATCAGCAAAGTACAGTAGCAATATTCAAAATATATGTTTCTATTGCTGCTAGAAATTACTGCATAATGAGAATTTGGGAGGAGCTGTTTTTCTAGCAAGATAATTGAAGGAATTTGGGGGTAGAAAACACTTAAAACTAATAATTAAATTTGAAGGTTGCAGTGGGACATAACACTGGACTCCAAAAAGCCTCTTTTCAGTGAAAAAAAATAAAGTGTTAGTACAATACCTGCAACTCCAAGACACCCCTGGCATGATCTTAGCAAGTTTCATATCCCACATTCCTTCTCATAGGGAATCCTCAATTTGGTACAACCCACAGGAAGGCAGCTGGAGAGATGGAGACTTGACAAGAGGAACCAGTATCAGAAGGAAGGATGGCTGGATCACAGAATCCCAGAATGAGTTGGGTTGGAAAGGACCTTAAAGATGATCTTGTTCCAACCCCCCTGCCATGGGCAGGGACACCTTCCACTATCCCAGGTTGCTCAGAGCCCCATCCAACCTGGAACACTTCCAGGGATGGGGCAGCCACAGCTTCTCTGGGAAACCTGTGCCAGGGNTCTCCAGGCTGAACAATCCCAATTCCCTCAGCCTTTTTTTTTGGAGGAGAGGTGCTACATCCCTCTGATAAGCCTGAATATGGGTATACTTCTGTCTCTCTGACTGAGAAAGTTCAGCAAGACTGAAGAGGGGTTTAGGAGCAGAGCTGAAGGAAGACATAAACTGGTTTTCAAAACAGGCTATAGAATTTTGATTAATAATTACTTTTACAAGCTGAAGTTCATCTTCAATGCAGATATACTAATACACATTCTTTGAGCCAGCCACAACTCAATAGTCAATACTTCACAACCACTTACTCCCAAGCTGCAAGAAGACTGTTGGTAGGAGAGATTGAAGGCAAGAAAGCAAAGAGGACCTGCTTCTCACTGCTGTATTGAAACCTGCTTACCATCCCTTTTGGACAGAGGCACCCAGATATGCAGCCATGGCTGATGCACTCCAGGTCATAGTTCTGGCAGGTCTTGGTACATTCCACCCCTTCTGCTCTTGGGTTGTTGGCAGGACAGATAATTTTTTCCATGGGGAATCTGCATGTCAAGCTCCTTTTTACTTTAAAAAAAAAAAACAGTTTACAAAAAGTGCAATTAGAATTCAAGTATTGTTGGCACAGTATTTTTCTAAAAGGTGGGTCAACTTTGATTAGAAAACTAATTTAGAATATAGCCTGGAACAACACCACTATACATGACATGGCAAAGAAAACAGCCCCTACTTCCCCTGGAGTGACCTCACTTAGGCTGTCATGAAAGCAGGTATTTAATACTGAAGCAAAAATGCTGCACTAAACATAAAAGTGCAATTCCAGACTGCACTGGGGCTATGCAAACACCTCCATGCACTGTATAAGTTAGCAGAAAATTGATATTCTTGAGAAGCAACAGCATCATATATTATCGTATTTAGACCCATTTCCCACACTGAATATAACTACATTGGTGACTGTAAATAACAGTGCCCTGAGTTTCAACACAAACTCTTTGAGACTTCAGGATCTCACAGGAGCTCAGAATGTCTCAAGAAACTCCAGGATATTATGCCAAGTGGTACTAGCAATATGCCTCTCTGAGGTTTTCTAAGTCTTGACATCCTATTATCAGGAAAAGTATGTCTTAGGAGCATTAAGGGAAGACTTTGGTGAGATACTCACCTGGAAGGCTTCACCTGAAGAACAGGTGACCCAACCAGTGACACTGTCACTGGTGTCCTAGCAGCAACATTAAGCAGGTCACTGCCCTGTGCCTACAGAGGCATTTACAGAGTTTTCCTCTAGAAGGTGATTTGTCATGTGAAGGTGCAAAGACAATATCTCTTTGTCTCCAAGGCAAATATCAACCATGAATTTCCTCCAGACCCCATGTACAGGTGCATTTATCAGTGTGCCATGGAAGACACTGTGTTTGGCTCTACTGGTGTTCCCATGGGGATCATAGGCTATCCTGAGCTGGAAGGCACCCACAAGGATCACCCCATCCAAATCCGGGATGTTCCCAGGCCTCCCCAAAGCCCCACTAGCCCTGCCCCCTCTGAGACACATCCACTCTCAAATCCCTCATCTATCCCACGACAATCCCATAAACTCCACCCACAGATCAGTGGGAAACCCCAAAAGATCCCAGAGCACTGCTGGCCTTTCTCCAGTGCTGCAAACCCCAGTTAGATGCTACAAGTGTTCCCATGCACTTCTCACAGCCTTCAGTCCAGTCAAATGTTAGATAAACCTGTCCACTGGTGGAAAACATGGCAGCAGCCAGTCTCCAGGAGGTTTCATGGAGATTCCTGCTGGCTGGAAGGCACACTGGAAACCTGGAAGCAGTGTAACCTTCAGGCCCCTAAAAGCTTCATTTGCACCAGAAAAGGCAGTTTGCATCCCTAGTGTGAGAAGCAGAAGGTATAAAACTGATGAATTACTGATGTCTTGGTATCCTCAAATAGCAACTGGGGACCTCAGATCACTGTCAAGGCATCCTTTAACCTTTTCAGCTCAAGAGAGACTGCAGTGGCTAATTATAATTATAATTTTGAGAGGTGAGATTCAGTAAGACCTGCACCCTCCCACACATCCCTTTTGCTTCTATCCTGTAAAAAAAATTAGAAAAAAAAATCTCACAATATCATAGCTGCTGCAACCTCTGTAATTTCTTCTCCAATCTACACTACCAAGAGACTGAAGAGAAAAAATCAAAATAAAATACTAATATTTTAAGGCATACTAACTTCTGGGAGATGGCCTCTCATCAGCAAAAACATCAGCCAGGAAGGCACCAGGAGCTTTGTTTGTACTGCAGTGCATGAATCCATTCTCACAATAGCTAAGAAAAACAAACAGAGCTTATATTTAATGAAATGGCATTTAGCTTTCACTCATGCTGATTTGCAGTCAACAGAGAAATTATCAGAATACAAAACTACACCTCAGTGAGGCTGAGCTGCTGCTCTCCATCCACTGTGTCTACCAACATTAAAATCAAACTTCTCTGAAGGGAGTTGATGGGATACAGAGGCATGGCAACCCAGCTGCCTGCTGGCCCTGTCCTGCTGGATCCAGTGCAGCTGCACAGGGATAAAGCTAGGCAAGACAACAGTGAGCTTTGCTGTGGAGAGAGGTAAGGGACCACCTAGATCCTGAAACTTGGGATTTTTGTGGTAAAGAGGAAAAAAAGAAGTCACTGTTTCCAAAACTGGGCTTGCCCAGCAATTGCATGCAATTTCAATGCATTTTCATTTTCATTTTTCATGCGAGCACAATTGCATTCATGCAATTGCATTCCCACTCCAAGCGTACTGCTACTCAATTTAACAATTAGAAATGCTTTTTAATACTTGTATCTTTGACAAGAGGTAATTAGGTTTTAACAGTTAAGAAGTGCAGCATAGTACATTAAAGTGACATTTTAAAAGCCCACAAAGTAGCTATTGTCAGTAATTAAGCTCCATTTCAAACTGGCAGGAACTGTTCATAGAAGAGGGCTTAATACCAAGTAATTCTGAGTAAGGTGGCATTTGAAATCAGCTGGAGAGAGATACAACAGCAAAACTCACCATTTGGCTTGTTGGAGGCAGAATCTTGCCTTTTCTTTAACTAGTTCCAGTGGATGCACAGGAACTGAAGCATCCAAGCCATCCAAAAAGTGGAGTGATGGTGCGTAGGGAAGGGTCACAAACAGCACACTTACCACATGGAGTGATGATCTGAGAAGACATCCTCTGGCTGGAAGATCTCCCCATCATAGTAGCAGGAGCACTGGGCCTTGGGCACACACTGCTCGTGCTCATCCAGGTAGTGGCCGGGGGGACAGTAGCACCCCTCCAGGCAGAGCTGCTCACAGCCCTCCTCCGGGTAGGACAGCGAGCGGCACGTCTGGTTGCACGGCGTCCCACACTGCTGGTACACCTGGCCTTCAGGACAGGCCATTGCTGGTGAAACACATAAGGGAGAAGAGCATTTGATACAAATCCAGCTAAAGGAAGGGCTGCCTAAAACAGACGGGGAATCTTGGAGTTAAAAGGTATTTGCTTAGTTTACTCGTCAATGCAGTGTTACACCATCCTCCCTCAGCTGCAGCATCAGGGCAGCCTAAGGCACTGCTTATATACATACACAAACAAAACCTTACTAAAGGAAGGTCCCAATAAATGTCAGGACCAGATTGCAACCTCTGTGATGGAAATCCAGCCACAAAATTTCACCCAGAACATGAAACGCAAGCTCTGTCCAGCCTCTGCTATTCCCTGGAACACAGTCAGGATAACCTAACTGAAGCTCTCCAGTACCTGAAAAGAACCTACAAAACAATGGAGACTATTTTCAAGGGCCTGGAGTGACAGGACAAGGAGGAATAGCCTCATAGTGACAGAGAGCAGGTTTAGATTGGATATTAGGAAGGAATTGTTCCCTGTGAGGGTGGTGAGGCCCTGGCACAGGTTGCCCAGAGAAGCTGTGGCTGCCCCATGCCTGGAAGTGTCCAAGGCCAGGCTGGATGGGGCTTGCAACAGCCTGGGCTAGTGGAAGGCGTCCCTGCCCATGGCAGGGGGTTGGAATGACGTGGTCTGTAAGGTCCCTTCCAACCCAAACCTTTCCATGATCCCATGCACTAGGAGCATTACAAGTGTCATGTACACATTTACATCTGTCTTCCTCTGCAACATCTCTAGGGACAATTTGGTCAAAATAAGTAGAAAAGTAACAGAAAAGTACTTTTCTACTTTGGTAAGCAGGAATGCTGCAACACTTTACAGCCTCACATCCCAGAAGTGCTACATGATTTCCACAGAAACAGGAGCAAAAAATGAAGTAATTTAGCAATCATGGAGCCAAACCTTGATACTAACGATTTTTGATTATGAATTCTTTTATATGGAGACTAATTATGGCCTTTGGAGCCATTTTGGCATCTTTGTTTATAAAACCTCCACTTCTACAGGGCCGATTTTGAGGCATTCACCTCTGCACACATCAGCATCAGCACTAGGTGGCAGCTATGACAACACATTGGAGAAGAAAAGAAAACAAGCTTGTTTTATCAAGAGTTTGAATTTAACAGGCCTCCTGATATCCAGGATTTACAGTGTCGTTTACAGCAACCTTCCACAGCAAACAGCTGTAAGGTGATGAGGAAAGATGTTCAGGGAAGCAGCTGCAAATGAAAGTTGGCACATTTGTACCTTGCTAAAACCAAGTTCAAAGGGTTACAGAGAAAGCCCTTCCTGCAGAATGATGTGATAATCCCTTCTCTCTTCTGTGAGCACACATCCCTGGGAGCTCTGGCAGCCATGGAATAACAGGATGGGCCTGGAGCCTCAGCCAGGTGTTCACTGGAATAGCAAAGCAAGGCTACGTGGTGCCCAGTGGCTCGTGGTCACCTTCACCAAGCTCTTCTGAAATTAAGGATTATTCCTTCCTGCTGAAGAGATATATGGTTGCATCAGCTTCTCTTGAGGCTCCTGCAGCCCCATACTTGGGAGTATAACACCCTAAACAGAAAATCCAGCCCAGCAGCATCTAAGGTGACTTGAACCCTTCTTAAGAGCAAAGACCTCCCAAGTACGGGATTTGTGCCCAAACTGCTTAATGTACCTTTCCCAACCCAGCCCAAGAAATGTGTGCTCATCAATATAGCCAAGGCATCCTAACTCTGGACTGAGCAGAACACAGACTCATTCACTGTTAGAGGAGTCTTAGACAGCCATTCACAAAAATAATACATAAATCTGATTTTTGGAGTAAATCATACCATGAACAGGCAAAGCCAAGGGCTGAAGACCATTTTAAAAATAACTTTCATCACTAAAATCACATCCCAGCAGGACAACCATGAGGCCTCAGCCAAAAGCATTATTTGCTACACACGAATCTCTGGAAACATGGAACTGGTTTGGCAGATTTCAGGTGGGTACATCAGTTTATGAGTTTCAAGATTCAAAAAAGGATGGGATAACCGAGCCCAACATCCTTCCCTACTTTCTAGTCAGTGGTAACACTCCCTGCCCACAGGGATAACTTTGCAGTAGATTCCTTTCTTAGATAAAGCTTTGCAATCCATGTGTGGGGATGGCTTCAAACTGAAAGAGAGCAAGTTTAGATTAGATATTAGGAAGAAATTTATCCTTGTGCAGGTGTTGAGGCTCTGGCAGAGGTTGTCCAGAGAAGCTTGACAACAAGTGGCTGCCCTATTCCTGGAAGTGTTCAAGGACAGGCTGAAAGGGACTTGGAAAAACCTGGCCTAGTGGAAGTTGTCCCTTGGAACAAAATGTTCTTTAAGGTCCCTTTCAATCCAAACCATTCTATGATTTTCCTTGCCCATGCACCTCCTAAAATTTTTGCAACATCCCTGTTTTTCTAGTTATGCTTCCCAATGTCATGCTTACACTCCACATCCCAATACACTCCTCTATCCCTTCCCAGCAACATCTGTTTTTGACAGCAAAAAGGCAAGACAAGTGACCTGGGAGAGGCCTGTTGTCTGTGTAATACACTGTCACTAAGAAAAACCCACCCCATTATTGACAGGAAAACGAGAGGAAAAGGCAAGGTGCATCTAGTCTCTGTGGATGGCTCCTATAAAACCAAAATAGCTCAATGTTGTTCTGAAGCACAGCCTATCCCAGGAATAAGATGAGAAGCAGTGGGAAAGCACTGGGGAAAATGTGTTTGCATCAAACAGCTCATTCAGCTTTTGTGGGCTGGTTTTGAAATCAGAGTAAAAGAGAAAAGTCATGACCAGTTCCTCAAGTAACACAAGGTGAAAACGTTGCCCCTTCTGGGTGAAGATGCACCCTGCCAGGACTAGATTTAACACAGCTTCTCCACCATGCTGAGGCCCATCATGCACTGTAGCCATCCTCAAACACTGCTCAGAGCTTGTCCTTAATTCCCTACTCCAACACTCTTGGATTTATCCTGTACAAGTCCTCTTACACAAGGCATGCAAAGCCACCAACTGCCCCAGCATGACCACATTAAGGAAAATAATGGGCTTATCCTAAACTCTGAAGGAAGATCTAGGGACCTGTTGACTGACTCCCCTATGTCACAGAACAATGCGCACACAAAACAGGTAAACACTGAAATATTTGGGTTGGAGAAGACCATAAGATAACTGAATACAGCCATTAACCTCACACTGCCAAGTCCACCACTAAAACATGTCCCTAAGCACCACATCCAGGTGGCTTTTAAATACCTCGAGGCTTGGTGACTTAAGAACTCTGGGCAGTCTGTGCCAGTGCTTGATAACAATTTCCATGAAGAATGTTTACACAAAGCCTAATCTAAACCTCCCTGGTGAAAGCTGAGGCCATTTCCTCTCCTCTTGCCCCTTGTTCCCTGGGAGCAGAGTCTCAGCTGTCCCCTCCTGTCAGGGAGTTGTGCAGAGCCAGAAGGTCCCCCCTGAGCCTCCTTTTCTCCAGGCTGAGCCCCTTTCCCAGCTCCCTCAGTCCCTCCTGCTGCTCCAGCCCCTTCCCCAGCTCCGTTCCCTTCCCTGGACACGCTCCAGCCCCTCGGTGTCTTTCTTGTGCTGAGGTTCCCAGCAGTGCCCCAGGATCTGAGGTGTGGCCCCAGCAGTGCCAGCACAGGGGACAGTCCCTGCCCTGGCCCTGCTGCCACCCCATGGCTGGCACAGCCCAGGTGCCATTGGCCTCTTGCCCCCCTGGGCACACCTGGGCTCATGTCCAGCCGCTGTCCCCAGCACCCCCAGGGCCTTTCCCAGCTTTCCAGCCCCTCTGCCCCAGCCTGGAGCTGCAGGGCTTGGAGGGACCCAGGGCAGGACCGGGCCCTTGGCCTTGGTGACCCTCAGAGCACTGGCCTGGCCATGGCTCCAGCCTGTCCAGATCCCTGTGCAGAGCCTTCCTGCCCTCCAGCAGATCCACACTCCCACCCAGCTGGGTGCCATCTGAGAAATGACCGAGGATGCACTTGATCCCCTCACCCAGATCCTTGATTAAAATATTAAATGAAACTGGCCCAACTACTGAGCCCTGGGGAACACCACTGGTGACCAACCACCAGCTGGGTTTAACTCCATTCACCACCACTCTCTGGGGTCAGCCATACAGCCTGGGTTTTATCCAATTTTTTTATATGCAGCTGCATGAGAGACACAGCCCTTCACAGCGTGGCTTGTCTGCTCCTCCCTTGCAGCATGAAGGGATTGGCTCCAGTGCTTATTTGTGGTGGGCTACAGGGGTATGAGTCAGGTCTTAAATAATCAAACTGCAACTAAAATAACGTCAAAGATAGGGGAGCTGAATGCACTTGATAACTTGGCACGCAGCAGAAATGCTGTGCTACACTAATGACTTTGCTCCCTGACACTTATCCAGTCCAAATCAAGCAAACTAGCTCTGTCAAATCATTTCCCAAGAAACTGAATCTCTGGGGATGAAGGTAGGGGTGGAGCACACATTCAGGGTTCTGGGCCATCAGCACAAATTACACAACCCGCACATTCACATCTCAAGCGCATTAAGAAAGAGGGATTGCTCTCCTTCATGTGACAGGAGATGTCTAGGGCACAAGGATTATTTAATGGGGGCTGATGGATCTGCAATCAGGGAAATCATCACTTTGTGAGAGCACAAAGCTCTCTGTAATGCACAGAAAGGAAGAAGCAGCTCTGCACTATTAAAGATTAATTGTGAAAATTGACTTGTTCAATTACAGAAAGAGCAATGGGGCATTATCGCTGCTCTTTCTTTCAGCCTCCAGACCTGCAGAGTTCTGAAAGGATTTTTATTACATTACTGTTCCACTATCTGAACATTTACATAAACTAGGTAAAATATTATAAAACCATGCAGCAGTTTAATACAAACTGAGTTTGTTCTCATTCACAGCAAACACTCTCCAGCCTGCAGAAGCTGTGGTTACCGACCTTGCAGAAGGTTGAAGGCCAGGGACCTCTGTCTTTTCTACTTTCTACACACTCAGTTTATAAATGTTTTTCCCACCCTCTGCTTGGGAAGAAGTATCAGAACAAATCTGGAGAGCTGCCAAGCACACATGCTTTCCCCCAAATTTTTCAATTGTCTTCTTTCCTTAATAACAAAGTTGCTCAGGAAAATGGAAAAACATTCACTTCACAAATATTTATGGGAAAAGTATGTCTGTGCTCAATCAAAATTACATGGCAATGGACTTTTTCCTACCACATTGACCTAACAGAAATAAAAGAAATCAAAGGTGTTGGATTCTTCTGCTCCAGCCTCTTGGCAGTTTGGCTATTAATCTTGCCCTGGATAAGAGAGAGAGATGTTGGAGAGGTTACAGTACCTCTGTTTTTGGAGATATTTAAAATTTGGACAACGCCTCAGGCAATCTATAGTAATTTAGCCCTGTTGTGAGCAGGGGTGGTGCCACAAGACTGCCAAAATTCTCTTTTAATACAAGTTTGTCTTGCCCTTTTGTGCTTCCTCCATAACCCCACATTCAGCTGAAGTCAGGAGTCGCTGATGAGGTCGAGACCTAGGAAGCTTGGGCCTCAAAAACAGGCAGTTCATGGATTACTACAAATCATTTGGGAGATTCCTACCCTGGGACATGCAGAAAGTTTCCAGGTGAGTAGCTGAAAATAGAAATCCAGGCAAAAGTTCTATGGAGCTGTGTCTTCACATCATCACTTCTCTCCCTCAGTGCTGAGAAGTCCCTGGTAACAATTTTTGCATCCTCACCAGTGTGGAGGAAAGATTTTCTCCCATCATTTTCCATAAGGAAAATCTGGCATCTCATTCTAGATCTTTCATCCAACTTTGCCAGAAAAAATTCTTTCAGGACGAGGAAAATAAGTGGGTTTGAGCAGCATTGCACTTACGGCAGAAGTCAGGTTGTCTCCACTGGACCAGGATGCTCTTCCTGGCACAGGCTGCTGCATAATTAGCAATGGCAGAGCACAGGCAATCCTTGCCACTGGAGCAGGAGCAAACATCAAAGCGGCAGTTCTTCACGTAGGGAGCAGGACTGACCTCGTGGTGACAAGGTTCAAAGGCAGGAGCCATCAGAACTGAGCAGGATTCCTCAGCATACTTGGCTAAAAAGAGACAAATTACATGCTCACACTGAATCAATGATCAAAGGGGCTTTCAAGGAAAGCTAGAGGAGCCACAGTAAGCATTTTCTCTTCCTTTTATTAAAAAAAAAATAAAAAAACAACCTAAACAAAACAAAACCCACAAGAATAAAACAGGATCAGGCAGGCACAGATAGCACCATACTCATATGTCATAAGCGCTACTGAAAGAATAATGTTTCACTAGTAAAACAAATCAAGGAAAAGCAATGCTTTTATATTCTGTTAGCACTATTTCTGGTGCTGTAATTACTTTTACAGGGCCTTTGCTTTCTACTGCCTTTTTATACTTGCAAAATTAAACTAATTTTTGTTTTCAATTTTCACAAAATATTACGTTTTCCTTAGGAAGCCTGCATCAATACAAGTCTGTGGTTTTTTGTTGCTGTTGTTTATTGGGTTTTTGAAAACATATATTACAGCCACCCTGGTGGTAATGTAAGCAACATTAGCTTATTCTCTTTTTCTTTTGTTCCTTTTTTTTTAATGTAAATGAAAGATCACCACTTGCTGCACACTTTAATTTTGGATAGAGTTCAGTACCTAAATGAGGATTGAGATTGCAGGGGTCACTGTCTTGTTTTAACAAGTCCTGGCAGTCTGCATTGAGCTTCCAGGAGTTTCCAAAGTCCTCCAGAAGGGATTCCACCATGCCAGAAGGGGTAAGAAAATCATCCCCTCTGTTTCCATCAAAATTTCCACAAAGCCCACACATTTTTTCAGAGTAGACTGGAGACACCTAAGGAACACAACATTAGCCAGGTCACCTTCCAGAACAGGTTACCACTGTAGAGCAAGATTTTTTATTAATGAATGAACCATACATAGGTTAATAGTCAAGAAAATTCTCAAACACACATCAAAATACTACAGACACAATGCCATTGCACTGTATTTTCAAACTTCTAACAAAAATGCTATTATTAGTAGCAGCATGAAAACTTTTGCACAGTACAGTGAATTTCAGAGGATGACTAAGAGAAAAATAGCTTATTTTTATGCCTTGATCAGCAGTCCAGTTTAGTCTTTCCCTGTTCTCACCCTTCATTTATATAAATGAGCAGGGCAACAGTGGGGGTTGCATTTTTTTTTTAATGTAATTCCAACGGCACTTTGGGGAAAGACACTGCACCTGGGAGCACATTTTAAAGGAAATTTGGATGATGAAGGAAATTTAAAGAGGCTGTTTTATCACAAAATTGAGAAACTATTGGAGAGGTTCCCCTCAACACTGAGGACCCTGGATAAAATAAGGAATAAACTAATATTCCTAAAGCTACCCCACATTAGAGATTCCTCCTGCCTAGAGGAACTTCAGGCACACTAAAAGCAAAATTTCCAACAATCCACAGAGCAGGTGCACTTTTCACCCTGTTTTATTCTGCAAATCAAGGGGCAGCTGAAAGGTGACCCTAAACCTAGAGGTAAACAGGGAGAAATCTCCTAAGCAACATCTGCATCACAAAGGCACCAATAGCTTTTATTTTAGTAGGAACTGTCAGTTTCTGTTAGGAGTAAAGCTCTGGTACTTTACAAACACTATCAGCTACTCAGGAGCTTTGATGCTACATTAGCCCTCTGTACCCATGTACCTGAGTGCTAGTTTAGGCAGGCTTGCAGGAGTAACCAGTGAAACAAACAGAAGTTAGAAAAATCCACATTTTTAAAGAAAATTGTTTTTCTGTAAAAATAAAAATTAAAAATAGCCTCCAAAACATAACCTAATACTACCCACCACTCAAACACAGGGGTCAGAGAATAAATACGGAGTGTCAAAAAGAACAGTTAGAGGATAAATAATCTTACTACTAAGAGTATTACTACTCTTTCACGTACTTTGGAGATGGAGCAATGACTCACACAAGTCCAAATTGTGGTGTATTTTGGAGTGGAAGCTCAAATCACATGTATCAGGCAGTCACAGAAAGGGGAGCCTTCTTTAGGAACACAGGAAGAATTTTTGCCAGAACAAGGTAATGGAAGTGTATCACTTCCTCCAATTGTCAGCAATACTTGGCAACAGGTCAGCCTACAAATCCAACATAAAATAACTCTCCAAAAGCAATTAAAGAGATGCTTTAGATGCCCAGCAAGGGAAGGAACAGACAACAGGAGAAACTTCCAGCTTTTATGGGTAGAGGATCTGGAGCAGAAAATTAGGTTTGTTTTCAGTGGGACAAAAAATTTACCAGGGTACATGGGTCTCTGACCAGGGAGAAAAATACTTTGAATACTGAGGAAAGCCAAAACTCCTGAGATGAGCTAAGGGACTGAAGTGACTTATTCTAAGCCCTAAAAGAACTTTTAGACTCTTGGAGCACAGAGATGCAGGTTAAATCAAAACAACAACCACAAACCCCCATTTGCTTTCTAAAATTATTCCAGACCTTTCTTATCTGTTTTCTTTTCAACTCTTGAACTCAATTCTGAACTGGCTTTCATAACCCTTTGCACTGTGCCAGACATGACATTTAAGCCAGATTTTGGGGCAGGCAAGGAGAATGCAAAAGCAATGCCATGGTTCAAGGAGGGCAGTGTTTACAACTCAGAAGAAAATCCCAGGAAAACTGGTTTTCTTGGCAAAACTCCTCTCAGTGAGCAGACCCCTACCGAAAAGGGGTTCAAAGGCAGCAGGGCTGTGGTTACAGCTTCCTTACAGATCATTTCTGTTAAAGCTGGCTCAGGTATTTCTACACTCTGCTGTGTCTGCAGCACCAACAAAACCTAATTGTTAATCAAGGCTGACTTCAAATATTCCTCACGGTAGAAGGAGCATGCAATGCATCTTCTATGAGCTGATTTCCATTTCCTGGAAAATATGAGTAACTGTGTCCCTGGAGGCCTTTTCTTCCCTTATTTTAAGACATTCACATCTGTTGGTTTAGACAGGGCAGTCAAAGCAAATAAAAACAAAACTCCAGCTTGGAGTGTATCTGCTGAGTGAAACACAAAACTGTTCATGGTTAATAACAGCTGTCATTGCACACACACTGGAAAGAAAAAAAAAAAGGGGAGGAGAAAAATGCTGCCAAGCTTCTGTAAGATGAAGTGTTTGTTTCTGGAATACAAAAGGACCTGTATATCACTCTGGGGGTAGCAAAAGAGAAAGGAATTTCTAACAAAGCAATTTTTTACTTCAGACAAGAAAATCTTTGTACATATTTGGGTGGAATGAGAGAGGGGGCAAACAGCAGAAATAAAACAGACAGAAAAAGTACCTTCACTATGAGTTCTCCATGACCATCCCAGTCAATCTGCAGATCTTCCCCATAGGTGAGGTGAACTGAACTCCTCACCACACGCTGGATACGGAGGGCACCTGAAGGCAACCACAGGGTGTCAGGGAGCTTTTACAAGATGTAGTGACAGGACAAGGGGGAATGGCTTCACACTGACACAGAGCAGGGTTAGATTGGATATCAGGAAGAAATTGTTCCCTGTGAGGGTGCTGAAGCCCTGGTACAGGTTGCCCAGAGAAGCTGTGGCTGCCCCATCTCTGGAAGTGTCCAAGACCAGGTTGGATGGGGCTCTGAGCAACCTGGGATAGTGGAAGGTGTCCCTGCCTATGGCAAGGGGTTGGAATGAGATGACCTTTAAGGTCCAAACCAAATAATTCTGTGATTCCATGATTTCAAGCTTCTGGTTGAAAAATAGTAATTTCAAAAAGAATAGACCAACAGTGATTTTCACAAATTTCACAAGTGCAGACCAGCTTAATTCTCCTGATTTTAGAGGAGCCAAGTCAAGATGTGTCTGCTGCATGGAGAGAAGCTGAAATGACAGCTTCTAGAAGAGACTGCAGGTGAGAGTTTGGCATTGAAAACACTGACTAAGCTGGGCTAAGGCATGTCTAAAACCACTACTAAGCAGGAGCCTTTCAGTGGCTGGCCAGAGTCAGCCTATGTGAACACACCTTGCAGCAAAGGGATCTGTATGTCCTGTCCATTCAGTGAAACTCCTCCTCCATGTTTCATTTTGATGATGCTGTTGTCCATGTCCCGGATCCGGACAGAAGCTGAGCGTGTGCACACAGCATCAGGATCATCTGCACACTGCAGAGAAGGGAAAATCTGCCTCAAACCTCAAGTTTTCACTTTCTCGGTGACTTAGTCCCAGCAGGCATTTTGGCATCGAATCTAGGAGGTGTTGAGTGTCACAGTGGTTTTATAGATCTGGTTTCTGCATCCCACAAACAGCAGGCTGGCAGCCTTCCCTCCATTATCCCACTAATCACACGCCAGGGCTGAGCTCCCTGTCTCAGAACTTGGAAAGGGAGCTGTGGGTGTTCCACCAGACCCCTGGGAGTGACCCACAGCAGTGACCAGCCCCACAGCTGTGGCAGGGGCAGGAAGGCCACCTGACTCACACAGCCTGGGAAACAGCCACACAGTTCACATTCCCAAGACTCCTGGGGTGTTTATTTTCCCGGCTGTGGGATACCCAGATGAGGAACAGGGATTGCAGGGGCCCCACTTCTCCTCCCTGGTTTCAAAAGGGAAGTTTCAGTGGAAACCTGTCCTGCAGGTTCCCAAGAACCAATGACCTCAGAGCTGCACTATCAGAGCTCTAAGGCAGGTGACAGATGCAGATGGTTTGGAGAACTGTCACAGCCCATTTCTCCAAATCCTGCAACTTCCCTAGTGCTGCTGGACAGGCTGATAATCCCCTTCCCTCCTGTCAGTCTCCTGTCTCCATTGCACCTCTCCATGCCTTCAGTTCCTCTGTCCCCATCACCTTTCTTCACCTCTTCTTCCTTCAGGGTCCATTTCAGTCTCCAGGTTTGTTCACCTTTTCCCAAGTACAACTGGTCAATTCATTTCACAACTATGTTAACCTCCCTGTCACATTTCTTTTCAGGGTCTCCATCCCTTCCTGCACCAGCCTGGCTCCCTTTCCCACCTCTGTGCAGCTGCTTCTCATACATCCATTGGGGGAGATAGCAAAGAAAGTCAGGAGCTGCTGCCTGAGTACAAAATATAAGCAGCCAGTCTGACTAAATGGGAAGCAACACAAGGCACTGCTCTGCCAGTGCACTCTCCTTGGTGTCCAAGGAAATGTCCTTTCCCCACAGGCACTAGGGAGGCACCAGAAGCCAGGGTGGTTGGCAAGGGGTGCACCCTTGCCTCTGTTTGTTTGTTCAGCTGGCAAAGAGTCGGTGAGAGCCCATCCTCTACACCTCATCACGAACCTCCATCCCCAGGCAGCCTCCTGGGAATGGCGGTGAGGAGAAGCAAAACACTTATTAACTAAGGAGAAAGACTGCATCTGTTATTTAAACTAATTATCTCATAGGGAAATTACTTCTGTTGGCCTGTGCATCTGCAATTCATGTCATAGCCCCACAGCCCTGCCCTCTCTCTCGAGAGCGTGCGCAGAGGCACCAGCCAAGGCTGCTGTTACCTGCACAGTCTCAATGATCACAGAGAAGGAATTTTCCACACAATCCTTGGCAAATAAGTACTGGCAAATCCCACTGAAGGTGAAATACTTGTTGTCAAAGCTTTTGAAATGGGACTGGCCGGTGACAGAGCATTCTCCTAGAAAAAGCAAAAAACCATTAATCATCCCAGTGCCAGTTTCGAGCAAAATTCTGCTCAGCCCCCACAAGCCTCTGAGGGGGAAGAGCAGCCCTGGTGGAACAGGTTGTACAAGTCCCAGGCTCCCCATAGACCAGAAAGCACCAGCAAGATCTTTATCTCACTGTTTATTTCCGTAAGGCATTACCAGTAGTAACAGAGGAACCAACAACAGCTGGGGAACACAGAATAAACTGCAGTCAAGAACTGAAATTTGTGCCTATGGAAAAGCCTATATTCTTTTGTTGGGATGTCTTATATACCAATAAGTTATTTTAACATAAAATACCTTATGAAAAGGAAGAGCTGAAAGATAATGTCTGTGGGAGCCCTTCCAAGGGGAGAATTTATGCTGGACTTTACCCTGAACCATCATCTCAACTAACAAAGTTAAAAATAATTCTATAGTTACAATAGCTACATCTAAAGTCCTTACAGAATAATGTGAAAGCCCAGCTTGATCACCTTTCTACTAGAAAAATGAGCTATTTAAACATATCAGCATTTGAAGGTGTTTTAGTAAGTTGTGGCTTTTCATTTCCAGGAAGGCAGTCTCCAGATACCACCACTGGGATTTAGTACCCCATCATGCAAACACATGGAAAGGCTCCAACTCCACAGAGCTTGCAGAGAAAATCTTCCATATGAAAAGACTATCACACTTAGAGATGATCTCATGGCAAACAAGGTGGGCAGCCACTTCCTCATCCACAGCAAAATTCAGGTGCTGGCCCTACACTAGCCATTGTCAGCCAAAGGTTGGAGAAAGGTTAAATGTTACAAGCTGGCAGGTGAGCTCCATCAGTTATTCTCTCTTCACTGCATTTGAGTCCCACAGAAGATCTGTCTAATGAACATCATGTGAAAATTTCCCTCTTCAGCATATTATTCAGTGTTTACTATCTTAAACCAGCTGGTGCTAAAGCACAGATCCTGAGGATTCCCAGCCTTGCACAGCTCTGATTCACCCTAAGAGAAGTCCAGCACCTCCTGGATGTTTGTCATCCCTTGGAGTTTGATTTCCAGGGCATTCTCTGCAACAAGGGAACAAGAGGACAGGTTTGTAGCACAGAGAACTGAGGACTGCTATCTAAGGCAAGTCTCAGCCTTTGGCATTGCTCCTGAAAGGGAAATTTCTTTTCTGTGGCCAAGTCTTTTCTTATGGATCCCTCTGTCTATTCCATTTGATGTAATGCATCCCATGAAATTTCCTGAAACCTTCTGCCTTCATAATTATTTCCATTATGATATCAGCTTGAAAGCCTCTTGGTAGTGCCAGCCAGCTCCAGCTGTGGATTCACCTTATCACGAAACTTACAGCTGGGTAATTCACTCCCACAATATGAAGAAATCTTTCCTGACAAACCTTTTTGTTTTCCAACAAAAAAATTTGGTCAAAAGAAAAACAGAACTATCTAGAGTTTATACCAGTAACTACATAAATTTTATGGACACATGATTTTAGATATATTTGTGGTAACTAACCAACAATTAAAATATGCCACATTATTACTTCAAGTAGAGACAAACAGCACAGGTAACAATATAAATTTGGCTACTCTGGGAGGCTTTGCTGCCCTCCCATACTGTCTCAGTACAGTTTATAGAGTTTTTAGCAAGCACATGTACAACAGCTGCAGGTATACAACATTCAGTCTTTAACAAGCCTAGGAGAAAACTGATTTAGAAATATTGATAGAAGGTACAAAAGTAAGCCACCTTATTTTCCACTTCTACTCATTTGGGACAGCCTCCCAATTCAGAAGAAGGCTGCAATGCTATATTGCCTCTTGCACAGAGCTGGATATCAACATCTGTTTGCAAGCCTCATTACCAGATTTACCTTCACTTCTATAATCACTATGAAGAAAACATGGCCATAGTTAAGGATACACATTTGGCCCATGGAGTATTCATCACAGCCCAGAGAGCAAGGACATTAAAAGCTATAAGCTAAGGAAAAGCTGAAGTTAGCAAAGTACCTATCTCTTGTTTGTAATCATGCTGCTGCCCATTAGCAAAAAGATGTAACAAACCAGCCTGGGCTGTGTCCTTGAGGCTGTGTTTTAGACAGTGAGATTCTCTGCATTTGGAGAGATCCTTAATGAACAAGCACAGGGGACAGCTCACTAAAAATGTCATCTCCATTTTGAGTATTTGCATACACCATCCTCCCTCCTCTTCTTTAAGTGCTGATACTTTGGGGGAAGTGTTCTTTTGGTCTAAAGCAGGAGGAAACAGAGCATTGATGGGCCAGGCAAGTTTCATGTTACTAGAAAAAGACTTTTTGATATAACACCTTAAGACTGTTGCAATTCCCCTAATTTGTGAAGGTTGCACAGTCTCATCTCAACAAAAAACCACTGAAGTCCCCAAATCTGCTCTTTTCCTGTCCAGCCATAACCCTGGTCTGCATCTGCAGAGCTGCCTCTCCAATCTGCCAGCACCCATGGAAGGCAGGGCAGCCACTTTCTCCCTGGGGCTGTAGCTCCTTCACCCACAACATGACCATGAGGGAATTGTCATGGTCAGTAAGGTACAATGAGGAATTGTACCTGGTCAAAGAAAGCCAGGAGTGTTCCTCTACCTGGAAGCCAATCCTCTGAACATCAGGCCCTTATAACTGGCAAACAAAGCAGGAACTGGCCTTCCCACCAAACAGGATTTTTCATTGCTACACAAACCATACAGGGCAATGTCTGACTTGTCTCAGGAGAGAAACTTAAAAGTAGGATCCCAACTGGATTGTACTGGAGCAAGCAAGGAAGAACAAAGATTTGCTTTTTTGGGTAAAAAAACAATATAAGTGGGACATTAATGGGAGGGTTGTAGGCAAGGCTTACTTGTCAAAACCTGAAAAGAGTAAAGCCAACATACCTGGGCATTCCCCATTGCTGCAGATCCACGTGCCACGTCGACAAATGCTAGGAAAGAGATAGCAGCAACTTAGGCAAGAGTACATGAATATAAATCTTCTGTCGCACATTTTTCCCAAAAAATTGAAAATAGTCACCTGTCCTAGGGAAGCTAAATCACTCCCCAACATCCCTTCCATCTCCCATAACCTCATTTCTTAATGTATTCATCCCTTCTTCCCATCATTTGACAGCAACTGCTGGTAATATGAATGGGTATGGTTGCAGAACTCAAGGACTTCTGTTTTTTCCTGCCAAAGCTCTGTGTTTAATGGAGTTTTCAGCTATATTCCACTGATGTGGAATGAGCTCAATGCAGTTCTCAAGGCATATCTATCAATACAACAGAATCACAGGGGAAAAAATATTTGAAGGGGCTTCTAGAAAAATCATTTACTACAATTCCCAACTCAGAGAAAGCAATGACAAAGCTGGATCAGGTGGCTGAGGACCTTGCCCATTTGACTTCAGAAACACCCAAGATGAAGTCCCACAGCCTCTCTGAGCAGCTGTCCCAGTACAGCACTGGGGAAGGGAGAAGAATTTTTCTTTGTGACAAAACAGAATTTCATTTGCAGCTTGTGTCCATTGCTTCATAACCTTTTGGTGTTTGCCTCTGAGAAAATTTTGGCCCCATCCTCTTCACAGCCCTTCTTTAGGCAGTGAAAGTTCCCTCATTAGCCCTTAAACAAATCTATTCCCCTTTGCTTCTTCTTACATCAAACTCCCCTGCTGTGATAACCCCCAGTGTCTTCCACAAGCCTCTCTGCATTCCTTGTTTCAAGAGCTACTATATTCTTCTCATTCCTGTAGTTATCCCTGCCCTTGAAAACCATTTGTGGGGAGGCAGATTACTGAGGATGTTAAATGCAGAGTCAATGGAATGACGTTCTCCACAGCAGCATCATTTGAATAACGGGAAGCAATAACAAAACACAAGCAATAAAAACCCCAGCCTGTCAGGCTACACTCATCTCCCAAGAGCACCAAGGTTGAACAATGTGGCCAAGCTCAAAGCTGCAGAGGACTCCAGGGAAAAAGAAAAAATGCTCATGTCATGGTTATAGTTTGTGTTCTGGGACACATGGTGAAGGTAACAAAAAGCTTCTGATTAACAGGGATGATGCACAGACCACCTTTCTTCTGCATGTCATGGTCTTCACTGAGTCCTCCTTCTGTGCTCTAATTGGAAACCTCTGAGTAAAGAGTTATCCAAACTCCTTCCACAAATATGCCCACACTGAAGACAAAACCAGATCAGGAATATGTGACTAATTCCCCTTCCTTTCTTTAAAGTGCTGGTTTTCCCCTCCAGTCTCATACTCAGGAATGAAAGAAAAATCGTGAGCCAAGCTAGGAAGACTCATTAGCCCTGTGACAAGTTCCAAGGACGTGCCTTAGGCTAAGTCCTCTTGGAAAGAAGTAGGATTTAGAGGTTAAATACATGTAGGAAGTCAAAACAAAGACATCGTTGCTGACAGTACCCAGACATGGGAACCTGCTGGTCTGTCTTATCCACAGGAAACAGGTAGTTCTCTGCTCTTTGAAGGAGTGTGACCTTCATGTTGTTCTATCAGATCAAATATCCCTTTAAAAACAGAGCTGATTTTGCCTTTGTGAGCAGCTCACTTCTTGGAAGGGGCTGGCAATTCCAGTAAGAGACCAAGTCCTTTGCCAGTGAAAGGAAATTTTTTAAAGGTAGAGAGATTTCTAGAAAGATAATGCAAAAACAGTCACTGACCAGCGTGCAGTGCTTATCTACAGCAACCACACCAGAGCAGCACGGGCTTTACCATGAGTTGCAGTCCTGGGAGATGGTGAAGCCAGGAGGATAATGTTTTCCAGAGTGGATGCAGGAGCATTCAGAGCTTTCAATGCAGCGTTCACCATCAAGGAGCAGCCCCTCTGGATAGGTCAGGTAGCATCAGACACCCATGTCACACACACAGGGACAGAAACACAAATACAATTAGATTTTCTTGTTCTTCATATGCTTTGCCAAGACTTCATATGCATTGTTATCCATGCTTAGTCACAGACAGCAATAAAAAGGAATGAGGCTTGCCAAAAAGCTTCACAGGGCCAGGTATCTGCTTTCCTTCTGGTGCTGCCTCTCCCTCAGATGTGCTGAACAAAGCATTCCTGGTGCTCCCAGAAAAGCTCTTTGCTTAGCACATCCTCAGGTCCAGAACACATGTTGGGACATAGACAAACCAAACACAGGGAGCACAATCAAAGTTGATAGGAGCTGGTCTGGGACCTGACTGTTGGAAAAGCCATGAACTTCACTGGCTGCAATAAAGGATGTCCACACAGGTCTTGTACTTGTCATAAGAGAACCAAAGATAAGCCAAAGTGGGGAATGAAGAAACAAATTTGGACACCATGTAAGTCTAGCAGAGAGAGTCTGAGAGAAAGAAGCCACTTCTGAACTTCTGCAGAAGCAAAAAGCAAAAGGCCCAGCTTCCCAACTTGGGTCCAGCTGCTGAGGTTTCCAGATTACACAACTATAATTACCTGTTCTATAGAGAGAGCTCTTTATCCTCCAAGGATAAACAGAGGCACAAAAGAGTTACGAGACTTTTCTAAGGTAGAAACTTCTCCTTGCTTCTATTGCTAGTTAATAGAGCCTTCTATTCAACCCCTATATTGACAGAGAGTTGATATTCCCCCATTTTCAAAATAACTGCTGTAGCAAAACAGTTGTTTTTTTGAACAACCCTCTCCCTTCTCTTTGAGGGACTCCTTCCAATTGCCTGCAGAGATTTTGGATCTTTTCCCTAGCAGCAGTCATCACTGACAATGAGACCCAGGTAAGTCTCCTTTCTCCTATTCTTCCCATAGAGCTGCCTGGAAAGATCTTAGCTGTTGAGAAAATCCCTCCAGTGAGAGAGAATCACAATAAGATCTGACCATTTAACAGTGCTGCAGCTCTCCAGAGAGCGCAAGAAAACAGAATGCCTGCCTTTTTTCCTGGCAAGAGTAACTCCATTTACAGCAACTAATGTAACTGTGAAGGGCATTTAACAGAGGGGAAAAAATAAAAAAAGAAAGAAGACACTTGTCAAACATCCTTCAGATCCTGTTTGCTCTTGGTGCACTGGAGGGAAGCTAACTGAAGGTAGAATCCTCATCAAAAATCCCTCTGTCAGATCCTCCTGGTTTTCTATCAAACTCAAATTCAGGTTCTTCCCTTCTGGCTGTGCAACAAACAGCAGCAAAAGTTTTGAACTGCTGATTGTTATTCTCATGCCCTTCACCCTTTCTGTGGAGCTCTTGCTTCCCTGCTCCTCAGTTCCTCTCTCCTTAGACCTTTCCCATGCTGAACAGACCAATGCATCTACCAAAGGAAAAATACAGCAAGAGCCCTTGTGCAGCCAGTGGATTAATCTCCTTCAGCTCTCTCCAACACTTTCAGGACTGCACAAATAGAGTAGCTGGATCCTTCACAACAAAATAATCTCTGGAGTCTGGGTACACCACCTGTCACCTCCATGTGCACCTTCACAGGTCCTGCCACTCCTTTGAACCTCCAGCAAGGAAGAGACTGAATGAAAAACTAGCAAACTCTGAATGCAGTGACTCCCCAAACTGTGGGAGTCCAGGAAAGCCAGAGGGAAAAGCTACCAACTCTGAGAGAAGAATTACAGGCCACAAGGGTTTAA
>VZTT01002860.1:50092-66480 GCA_013400855.1 Buphagus erythrorhynchus
GTCATCCTAACCCCGAGATCTGACATCAAACGAGGCTGGCATTGTCATTATTGCCTTGTTTTGGAAAGCAAAGCTCTGCAAACCTCCATCACACTTGGCATCTTGTACATGGGGACACTAAACACCTCTGTGCATTCACAAAGCCCAGACAGGGTGAAATGCAGAGATAGCTCTATTCAGAACAAAGCACCCAATGAACAAAAAGAGAAAAAAAAAAACAGTTAGAAATGGAAGCATATGGAGCTTTGGAGCCAGGAATCAAGCTCTCCTCCTGCAGTTGTTTTAAGTACAACAGACAGAAGTGGAAGATTGGTGTGGCTGGGCTGTTCCCTTTAATCCAATCAAATCTCCTGTACAGAAGATTCAATTATAAATTAAATTATTCACCTTTAATCATGAAGACCTTTGAAACTGCAGTGCAAACTCTACATGTGCAGCTTTTTCTGCAAGAAATTCCTTCAGTATATTCATTCTCTGCTTTTTCTTCCCCTAACTGTATTTGCCTCTAACCCAAGCAATTCAGAAGGAGTACATCAAGGCAAGTAATCCCTCACCAAGAAATAAAGGCAATCCTGGAATATTAGTTGGTACTGATTTTCACAGAAACATTTACTTTTTAGTTGACTCTGAAAAATGGCCCTTTCATGGAGTGAGCATACAGGGACTACAGAAACTGGATTATTCTAGGGCATGGTCCCAGAAAAAAAAGAAGCGTTTCTGATTTCAAGAAAATTTAATGGAAGACACAGCTTTCCTTCTTCTAATAAAATAGGTAGTCTGACTGCCAAATGTTTCTCAGTAAATAACCCAGTAAATAAATTACCAGGGCAGCTGCAGCCATCAACACATTGTCCATGACACACTTCATTGATATTCAGGCTCTGGCAGGTTTTGGCACATGGTGATACACACTCCTTATATTCCGTGCCAACTGGACATCTTGGCCCTGAAACAATTAAAAGAAATTAGAAATGCAAATTCCTCATAACTCTTAAATCAACAAATCCCTTCATTAGCAAAGGATGAACCACAGAGATACAGAAGGTCATGTCAGCTTCCAAATGATTATTTCTTTTTTAGAAGCAGAACATTTTAGAAATATTTGATTTTCAGTTTGCTGCAATATCATCATCTTTCAGGTAGCATAATAAATACTTAGAGGTTAAAGCCAATCTGTTTTCTAGTAAATTGAGTCTTAATAACTAAACCCAAGTGCATTAAGAGTAATCAAACCTGGGGAGAAGTTTTGCAACAATATCTAAGCAATTTGGAGAGACATGGTAGTTTTGTACCTTTAAGCCATGCACTTACTCAACTCATTTGTGAAATTACCCTGGTAATTCTCCAGGGAGAACCAGAAGGCAGTTAAAACTCTGAAATCCCATCCTCCTTCTTCCAGAGAACTAGCAGCTGAGGATAACACCCATGCCATGGTATCTCCACTGCTGCCATTATCTAGGCCAGGCCATTATGCAAACACACTCTATTACAGACATTCCCTCTCTTCAATGCATACACACACCATGCCCTACAAGGCTGTGGGGGCATGGAGTGGGAAGGAAAGGTCAGAGCCTGCCCTTTCCAAGCAAATCCTCTGCTGAAGAGGTGGGAGGGTGATGAAGGAGTGATGGTGCCCTGGGTGCCCAGGGCTCAGGCACCAACTCACACAGTGTGCCCAGCACTAGAGCCCTTCCCACACAGCAGAGCATTCCATACCTCCATCATCATCATCATCATCATCATCATCATCATCATCTCCTGAGAAAGCACCATAGCACAGACAAAGGGTGATAGAAAATTAAGCTCCTGCTGTGACAGTGGGATGCTTCCCTCTTTCCTGACTCAGGAGAAAAAAAACGAACTATGGCTCATGAATTCAAGGGTTGGAAATGAGCTCTAAAGCCCCTGGGATCACAGAAAGGCTTATTTCACTTGAGTCTTTTAATCAGACTTACAAAGAGCCCCAGCAAAAGTGGGTTCTCTGGCTCACACCCTGAGCAAGGAGATGAGCTTTAATAGATGCCTTTTATGTGCCAATGGAAAGGTAATAAATTACTGCTAGAACTCAGACTGTGCAATCCCTAGAACAAGTGACTGGCAGCAACTTGCTGCCCTAACCACAGTCTGAAGGCAGAGTTTTCTTCAGTGGCCAATAGCAGAATATCTTTACTAGAGTTGTCAGTACCTCTTTACCAAGTGTTGTCAGTACAAATCAGACAGTTTACCCCATGAAATCAATTTACACAAACATGCCAAAAAAATTGTCCTTCCTCATAACAAAATTAGAAAAATCACCGAGAACATGATATTAGTGGATTTTAAATTTTTTTTGAATGCTCTGTATTAAACCACATTTCTGCAGTGGAGGTATCAGCAGAAGGGTGCAAACATGACTTTTCCACAATCCATCTCAGTCAGCCTATGCACTTCCTTGATGCAAAACCTAAGCACAGATGCAATCAGGACCTCTGAACTCAGCAAAATTGTGCTAATAGAGGCAGCAGTTCAAATGCAATCAGCATCTCTAACCTAACAAATATTGACTTAGAAAAGGCAACATCTCAATTTCAAGGCAATTGATTCAAGCAAATAAAGGGTGAAACAATTGTCTTTATGCAAAAATGTTAGAGAGCATTTCACAGAGATGCTGACTTAAAAATACAGGCTGGAAAATGCCACACATCTGAACCCTATGTGAAATAGCACCTAAACATCCTTGGCTATACCTTTGTGTATCAAATAAGCATTCACTGCCTGTGTACTCTGCAGTGGGACATGTAACAGCTCAGGATCTTCCTTATATACAGTTCAAACAATATTGTCTTAGGGACAAAAACTTCTAGAAAAAGGTGGGTGATGGAGAGCTGAGAGAGGGAGTGAGCAAAGGCACTTCCTAGAAATGAACCAATCTCCTAAAAAAACACACCAGCTGCTTTTAGTGGCAGGACATAAATCTGCAAGACAGGCACGATGTTATTGGGGATGAGCAGCCTAGGAATAAATAAATCTGCCAGCTTACTGCAGGAGCTCTCCTCAGGCCAGCCCTCCAAAATCACTCCTTGGTGAGCACAGCTCCGGGCGTACTCCAGGAAGGCAGGACAGTGACAGTCCACACCCTGGGGACAGGCACAGATGTCCCTTTCACAGAGACTGACGTAGGGCTCGGCATCCACCCGGTGGTGGCACCGGGAGAAGGTCACAGATGTGCTCAGCAGCTGGCAGGTTTCCAGGACGTCCTGCATGAGAAGTGAGGGACAAAGGGGCAGAGAGAGCAAAGGGGACAAAATTACTTCCTATGGGAAAGGAAAACTCAGCTTTTCCAAACACATTGTCACCACTGTTGTTGAACAACATCACAGCTCTTACTTAACACCACCATTCAGTTAACAATAGTCAAAAGCCAATAGTGAGCTCTACCCATTTATTCACCACATCCATGGATACATTAATATACTGATCATTATAGAATGGAGCATCACATAAGGGATGTTTCACACATTCTGCCTCCTTTGCCTTCCCAGAAAAGACCTGGATGTCGCCTGGATTCCCAGGAAGATGCACACAGCAAGAGAGGGGAACTGAGGTACGTAGGAAGAAAAACAACCAGACAATCTTTTGGATAACAAGCAACCAGAGCAGGTGTCAGAGGGAAAGATTGAGTCTGACTGAAATCCCAGGAATGAAATTTGTTTTCCACTTCTGGCCACACGTTCCTGTCACTCCTGCTGGCTTGTCCAAAGCACAACAGGTCAATTTAGCTCAGATAAATAGGAGAACAATAGCCCAGGGAAGAAAAGCAATTTGTTCTGCTCTTCTCCTGAGTGAAATCAGTGTGGTGACAGCCAGAGTGAGGGGAGGACAGCACAAGGAGATGGGAGGAGGGTATCAAGACCTCTTCTTTCAGACAGCAGAAACCTAAGAGTAAACTTAACGGTATGTGAAACAAAACCTAAGGAACACTTAGTGTATGATTAAGCTCTCCAGGGGAGGCTCCCAAATAAACTCTTTTGTGCACATTATGTCTCAGTTCAATGAGTCTGAGGTCCTCAGTGCAACTTCCTTAAAGGATGGTGCTGAGTTTTGGTAAGTGAAAAACCAATTTTCTGATACAAGCTCAGAACAACAAAGAGTTGAAACATAACTTTCTTCTACTTATTTGTCAGTGTTTTATGTAAGCAAATGTAACCATGATGTATTTTGCAGGTGATACACTCAGTGGTGGGGGGGGTATATTCTTCAGAGTGGCTCACAGTTGCAATTCATTACTTCTAAAAAACTTTACACGTACCTGAGGTGATAGCACATACAAGCTGCTGTGTAAAAAAAGAAAATAAAAAGCATCTTGTTTTCTCATTTACTGGGGGATGAAAAATGGAGAACAAAAAAACTTCACAGGAAGAAAATCAAGATGTCTTCTCTGAATGGCAACTGTGGTGCCTGCATAGGAAAACTGCTGAGTAGAAAATGCCTTTTTATTTTGGCTAGAGGGTGTTTTGTTCAGGTGATCAACTCAAGCTAGTACATGTCTGAGTCAAGACAAAATTTCTTGCTTATGAAAACAAACCAACCAGAAATGTCTAGTCCATTGGGAATGTGTTCCAAGTTTAGCAAAGGGCTCAGGGAACACATGCAAAGAGGTTTTGAGCTTTCTGAGAAAGTACTCAGGGAACTCAAAAGAGTGCTGAGAGCTGGACATGGTGAAAATGAGAAATTCAGCTCCAGCCTGGGATAATTCTGATGCCCTGACAGCACCCACCATGCTGAATCAGATGGGAAAAGAAAAAAAATCCTAGAAGGGGGGGAGCAGGAACTACATAAATGGTGGTTGGTGCTGCTCTAAGACTCACAGAAGTACAAAAAAGCTGAAAAAGCGCCCTAAGGGTGGAAGTAACAACAACAGAAGCAGCCAAGAAAGCTATTAAAGCAGTGCTTGGAGATGAAACTGGTAAAACCAAAAGTGAGCACAGAGCCATTCAGAGGATGGAGCAGTACAGCAACTCCTGGATCAAAGCCTTGATCCAGATAGCATCAAGTGCAGCAGAAAACCAGTATATGCAACAATCTCATTTAGGGGCTGAGCTAGTGAAGTTCCTTAAGGTAATAGCCTGTTAATACAACTCAAACAGCAAAACTCAAACTGTATATTCCAGTAAAAGAAACATTTTAGACGAGAAAGTGACTTAAAAAATAAAGGGGATTACACACCAAAAAAAAAATTAAGCCATTTTTCCTCTAGTTTTTTGGTCTTGGATTTGTTCATTAATAGCATAGCTAAAGGCTGAGGTCCAGCTGATTACCTAGAAACCAAGTGATAAATGTTGAAAAGCAACAAGCAGTTAATTTTCTCTATGTAAAGGGTTTTTTCAGATTTTTTTCAGATTTTCCAGTGACTTTATGCAAAA
Source organism: Buphagus erythrorhynchus (assembly GCA_013400855.1). Taxonomy (NCBI): domain Eukaryota; kingdom Metazoa; phylum Chordata; class Aves; order Passeriformes; family Sturnidae; genus Buphagus; species Buphagus erythrorhynchus. Next base: position 55,495 of record VZTT01002860.1, read on the forward strand.
ACTTATAGCTGAAATTTTCCCATCTTTCAGACATATCTCAACTATCATGACAAATAAGCTGAAATATAGGTAAAATCAAATAGATAGAAACAAAAAAAAAAAATTTCACCATGAGGGTGGTCAAAGAGAGGATATGGAACCACCACCTTTGGAGATACTCAAAATGTGAGTGGATAAGCATCCTGACCTAGAATGACCTAGCACTGAGCAGCCTGACCTAGGATGGCCTTGCTGGAAGCAGGGAATTGGACTCAATGACCCCTTCCAACTTTAACCATTCTACAATTTTTATTTTCACTCCTTCCTTTCTTTAAAATTCACTGGTTAGGCTGGACTAAGAGAGGTCCTTATTCTTTAGTTTAGAGGACAGTGGTGAGTATTAGATATTGGCAGCCTCAGCCACTGCTGTAACATTCCTGCTCATGGAAGCTGCTCCACACAAAGAAACATTCAAACCCAACAGAGTGGAGAGTGAAGCCTCAGGCTGAAACAGAGCTTAGGGTAAAGGTGGCTGCAAGATTAAAATTAGCAGGACTGACTGCAGTATCTAAAATGCAGGTGAAGGTCATAAAATTTCTCCCTTCCCTTCTGCACAAGTCCTATTTTAAATGTTTCTTTAAATAGGTTGGCGGGGTCCTGGCACTGGCAACCCTCAGCAACCACAAAACTTGCTGACCTTTTTTCTGCCCCAGGCCCACCACACAGAGCTGGAGGTGGAATTTTCTACATTCTTCCCATTTCTGTGGCATTTCCTTCTGCTGCTGCATGAACTGCACTTGTCTACAGCTTAATAATTACCATTAAAGAGAGAGAACCTAAAAAATAAAAGAAGAAATCAAAGATACTCTCTCATTCCCTTGAATTTAAACCTATGGGGGGCAGATAGGGTTTCTCCAGAACACTCAGGAAGGGTATATTTTGGTGCCATAACTGGGTATAGTTTTTCAGAAAATATATTTAATGGAGAAAGATTTAGCCTCCCATCTTTCCAAATTAAAAGCACCCAAACCCAGTATGGTTAATACACCAAACACTGGCTGTGTGTTTGAGCAGACTAAGTTACAACTGAAAGGAATCACTTCCCTTGAATGCTGATTCATCTGATGAAGAAAAATGAGATTTTTATATATAGTGGGCCTCATTTTCACCCATGTAATGCATTATTATATTGTATAGAATGATTTGGGTTGGAAGGGACATTGAAGAGCCTCCAGTCCAATCCCCTGCCATGGGTAGGAACACCTTCCACTAGACCAGGTTGCTCCAAACCCCACCTAACCTGGTCTTGAACACTTCCAGGGACAGGACTGGACCTCTGGACCTTTGCTGGACCTGCCTCTGACCCCAACACAGCAAATTATGGTCCAAGGCTGAAAATTTCTACTTGTTTTCAGACCTAAGAATGAATGCTATCTCTTTATTGCATATGGAAGTATTCTATGGGATAATGAGGGAACTGTTTCTTACCAACTGCACTAACAGCTAAATTTCAGCAAAAGCAGAAATTAGCTGGATTTTAATTTCAATAATTTTCACATCTAACATACTATAGGTATAATTTCCTAATAAGAGAAGAAAAAGAGAAACAATACAGTGACTTCTGGCCTCTGTTTCTATTAGAGGTGAAATCTAGGAAATAAAGGTAATGTATAAGAACACAAGAATCAATTGCAATGCTTTAAACCATACACATTTTTGTTTTCAAGGCTGCCTTGTTACTATAGTTTTCCAGATCACCCATTTATACTTTCAAATCCATGTTACCCATGCTGTTGGTCATCTTAGAGACTGTTAAATTGCAGAACTTTGTTGAACAGCCTAAACCAGTGAAAAAATGGATCAGACAGTACAGCAAGGCTCCTTCTTGGTAATCAAACATCAGCTGCAGAGGGCAGGGCATGGTAGGAAGGCTTTCTTCCTCCCTCCACCACTGCCCAGTTTGGAATGCTCTCTGGATCCCAGGGCAAGGCAGGTGATCACACTAAATGTGTGTGTTTTAGAGGTGGAGGGCAGGGAAAGGCCCTGGAAACAGTGGGGTAAGAGTGTGAGCTGCCTCAAGACTTTTCAGCTCACACTCAGGGCCATTAAACAAGACAAAAACTTCCAAAAAAAATTTTTCAACATTTTTTAGGATTTGAAGATAAAGGAGCAGCAGGGCTTTCTGATTCCACTGCATAGAATCATACAATGGTTTGGTTAAAGATCATCTCATTCCACCCCCCTGCCATGGGCAGGGACACCTTCCACTATCCCAGGCTCCTCAGAGCCCCATCCACCCTGGCCTTGGACACTTCCAGGCGTGGGGCAGCCACAGCTTCTCTGGGAAACCTGTGCCAGGGTCTCAGCACCCTCACAGGGAACAATTTCTTCCCAATATCCAATCTAACCCTGCTCTGTGTCAGTGTGAAGCCATTGCCCCTCATCTTGTCACTACAATTCCTGCTGAAAGAAGCCAGAAGCCATCTCTCCAAGGATGCTGTTGGCCAGGGAGGGGGGCAGACAGAGAGGGTAAATAAAACCACAGACCTGCCCAGTGTGGGGGCACTGTGGTGGGAGGAGTGCCTTGAAGCAGAGCTGTTCACCTGACAGCTGACTGCCTGGCAGGGAGGGAGGCTGGGAGACCAAGGAGATTTACATTCCTGAAGCTGAGGCAAGCAAACAGAGCATACTATTAAAAAGCCCTACATTCTTCAGCAGGCACTTGTTTGGCCAGACTTCTATTAATAGTGCTGTGTTTATTCTTGCACAGTGAATAAATTAAGGCAATGTTAAATGCTGTGAGCTTATGAACTCACATGAGAGAGAATATAATTTCATTCAGTATGTGGGAAAGAAAACTTTATCCACAAAGCATCAATATTTAACAGCATCTGTATAAAACCCCAATCAGTTGTACTCAACCCATCAGACTGGTTTTCAGTCTGCATGCCACACCCCAACCTCAGCTGCAATGTTGACACTTTCTAAACATTAAATTCACCTGAACAGATAAAATTCCAGGGACTACAAGCAGTCACAAGAGGTGTAACCAGGTTTAAAGAATCACAGGATGGTTTGGGTTGGAAGGGACTTCAAAGATCACATAGTTCCACCCACCCCCTGCCATGGGCAGGGACACCTTCCACTGTCCCAGGTTGCTCAGAGCCCCATCCAGCCTGGCCTGGAACACTTCCAGGGATGGGGCAGCCACAGCTTCTCTGGGAAACCTGTGCCAGGGCCTCACCACCCTCACACGTAACAATTCCTTCCCAATATCCAATCTAACCCTGCTCTGTGTCAGTGTGAAGCCATGGCCCCTTGTCCTGTCACTCCAGGCCCTTGTCCAGAGTCTCTCTCCATCTTTCCTGTGGCTCCCTTCAGGCACTGGAAGGCCACAATGAGGTCACCCCAAAGCCTTCTCCCCTCCAGGCTGAACAATCCCAATTCCCTGAGCCTTTGCTCCCAGCAGAGCTGCTCCATCCCTCTGGTCCCTTGGTGTCCCTGCTCTGGCCTGGCTCCAGCAGCTCCCTGTCCTGTTGAGCAGTCCTGTCCCTAAAAAAGCCTCAGTCAGGTTGGAACCCTTCGTGCTCTGGTGCTTAGCATCACACACCTTTACTCAAGTCAGGTGTTGAGTCTGCCCCAACCATGACAGAAACACCCCATACACACATCACCTCTGCCCAAGCAAGAAACATCACCTGGACATTTCCAGCCTGAAATCACTGCTATTTAATCCCTTAGCCAGTTTGGCAGGTAGTGAGGCTGAAGTGCTGAGGGGCACAAGCATCCTTCACTGAATTTCACAACACATCTGAAGCAATCCCATCCAAAAGCTTAATGGAAGTATAAAGAGTCAGAACTTCACAACCTGTCCAACTCTTTTCCAGTTAGCTAAGAAGCCAGCACTCAGGGTAACTGGAGAGCAGATATATTCCAGGAAGTGCTACTACTCTTGGGAAATTATCTGGGTCTAATTTAACAAATACCTCTCTACACTACTTGAATAGTGAGAAACTAACGACTACATTTTGGCCTCAGTTACTCTGGTATAAATCTAAACCTGGCACCCAGGAAATCATTCTGATTTACAACAGAGTTCATGGAATCAGCTGTAACTCCTCAAGGGACAAAGGCTCAATTTACCATGACAGTCATAACCTGTTAACACCACATGCTTCAGTAAATATTCAAAGCTACTTTCTTCCCTGAGCTGGTGATCACCTGCCTGCATCCACACCCTAAGGGAAAAGAGACTTGCTTGTACTTAGAAAAGACAAGAAGAAAAAGGTTGATGCAGCAAAGGGGGTCACAGAGTTGGCCAAGGCAAACAGTTCTGTGTTTCTTCAATAAATCAGCATTACCATCTGTACACATAGCTGAAGGAACTTCTTCCTGGGAAGGGAAATAGCCTGGTGACACAGAGCTTTTGGAACACCAACAGAGAGCATCTCCTCTGTCAAAACAGCCTGGCTGGAGCATCTCCCTCCTCTGCTGACTCAATTATATAAACTGCAACAAATTCACAAATACCATTTGGGGAGGCAGTGTCCAGAGAGGCTTCAGAACTGATGCTTCCCTGCTGGCACAATCAGAAAAGGAATTAACTTCCTCATTCTACAGAAATCACTGAAACACACCTTTCCCAAGTAACATCATCATTTCTTTGGCAGTAAGTCACACTTCAGCCTCAAACAAGCTGTTGTTTTCTTTGTTTATCTGTTTAATGGTTGGGGTGGAGGGAGGGGGAAGTTGTTTATAGATAGATAGATAGATAGATAGATTAGAGGCTTAGGCTGTACATCAGGGAAAGGTTCTTCCCCCAGAGGGTGTTGGGCACTGCCCAGGCTCCCCAGGGAATGGTCACAGCCCCAAGGCTGCCAGAGCTCCAGGAGTGTTTGGACAACGCTCCCAGGGATGCACAGGGTGGGATTTTGGGGCTGTCCTGTACAGGGCCAGGAGTTGGACTGGATGATCCTTGTGGGTCCTTTCCAAACCAGAATATTGTGTGATTTCTGTTCTTCTGCCAAAGGGCAGGCAAGTTGCCTTTCAGGTAGGGGAAGACTGAAACCAGAATGGCATCTTGCAGCACCAACCTTCTCTGCCATATCAGATGAAATGTTGCAGGTGTTGCTCGGAGGCTGCACCCTCTTGCAGCGCTTGTTTTCACTGTGCAAAGCCCAGGAGTTGGCAAAATCGTAACTGTTCCTCACCAGGGTCCCTGGGAATAAAGAAGAGGAGAAGTAACATGGCTGTTTGAGGGGTTATAGTGACAAGTGGGCATTATTGGCTGCTATTAAGGTGATAGTCAGCTGAAACCTCTCTTTAAAAATACAAATTGTTGTATCAAATGGATTTTTTATTCCAAACGGATTGACTGCAGGAAAGCCACTGTCAGTGATATGGATTTACTTCTGCTAAGGATGTCTCTAAGCTCAAGGACAGACTAAAGCCTGCAGAAGGCAGCTCCCACCTTCCTCACACCTGCATGAATATGGTAGGAGTTGCTGCTGGTCAGCTACAATCTGCAGAAACCAAAGCACACCTACACATCTTCCTACCACTGAAAAGTTGTCAATGAAACACAAAACATATTAGAGAGGCAAACAAACCCAGCTGCTTTCCCTAATCAAAGAAAGTATTAGCACTCTTGATCCCAGCTAGCCTTGAATTTTCCCCTTTCCAAAATTAAATCTTGTGTGCAAAGAAGCTTAACATGCACCATCATGGTTTGGGCGCATCCTCTTCCTGGGTGAGGTGTCCTGAAACACACTCCTCTGTCCCAGGACAAGCAGCTCCTGACCCAGGCTCAGCAAGATTTGCATCCAGTCTGTATAAAAGCAAAGCTGAATGAGTTTGTATGGCTGCGACTTCCCAGGAGATGCAAACCACCTCTCTGCTGCTCTTGCTCCATCCTTCTGAGTAGGGGGATCCTCCCAGAGAGGGAATGTTTCCTCCACCCTCTTTTGACACCCATGGCCTTGCTGGTTCCAGGACTAACTCTGTTTCCTATTGTGGATACCTGCTACTAAACAATTCTGTGACCCTCAGTTGCTTTTTAAAACTCTGTTGTGGTGCCTGTGGAAATATCAATTGCCAGTGTTAATGCATTCCCAAGACCTTATGCAGAGGATATATTGAAATACAAACCTGTCTGTATCTGAAAACCAAAAGAAACTCTTCCCAAATACATCTATAGAATATATTATAATATATACATATATAGATAATAAAGATTCCATTGAGCTCCCTGTTTAGTACAAACACAAGGAATATACAGACCACTAAAAATGTTCTTAAACTATGGGGTAGTCATGAAAACTGCACTGAGAATGCTAAGGCAGAGGTATTAAGATCTGCAGACTTTTTTGTAAACTAGAAATTAGGGGCTTTTAAAAGTAGCATGTATTAGGCCCACAGCAGATATTAAGGAAGAAGACTCCCATGGAAAGGTGATAAAAGACACAAAATTTTCATTTATGCAGCCAGGGCTTGGCACAAGAAAAGAAATGCAGCAACAAGAAGAACACAATCCTTTATCTTACACACACTATAAACATTAAAGCAGCAGTGCAAGCCAGCCTGAGGAGGAACAAGGTGCCAAATTTCCTTCTGTTTGCAGTAAGACAGCCTTGCCCTAGCAGGTGTGAAAGAGGAGCTGGGCTCTGCTCTGAAGCAGAATTTCTCCAGCCCTGGCTGCACATCCATACCAGGATTCCTGCTGGCAGCTACCCCTGGGGGCTCCTTCACCCACAGGCTAAGATTTGAAGGTCAGGACATCTGTTGGCCCTAAAATACTGGTCACTAGATTTTTATTTCTCTCCTTCCATTAATTTTCTTTTCTTCTGTGGTGCTTGTTACTTTACACCTCTTATGCAGTTCTTTTATGCAACACTTACATTATGTGATTTTAATTCTTTCTTTGCTGTATTCTATGACTCACACTTCAAGTGAAGGGTCTGGAGAGTCAGTCCTGTGAGGAGCAGCTGAGGGAGCTGGGAAAGGGGCTCAGCCTGGAGAAAAGGAGGCTCAGGGGGAACCTTCTGGCTCTGCACAACTCCCTGACAGGAGGGGACAGCTGGGGGGGTCAGGCTCTGCTCCCAGGGAACAAGGGACAGGGCAAGCAGAAATGTCCTCAAGCTGTGCCAGGGGAGGTTCAGGTTGGACATCAGGAAGAATTTCTTCCTGGAGAGGATTGTCAAGCATTGGAACAGGCTGCTGAGCAGGGTGGTGGAGTCACCACCCCTGTAAGTGCTCAAGGAATGACTGAATGTGGCACTCAGTGCACTGGTCTAGTTGACAGGGTACAGATCACTCAAAGGTTTGACTTGATCTAGGATGTCTTTTCCAACCTAAATACTTCACTTATTTGATGAGGCTTCAGGAAGAAAAGCGGGGAGGGAGAAATGTCTCTGGTACATCAGACTGCTCTGGGTAAAGAGCAGCTGCCAACACCCCTGCCTTTCCCATCTGACACCTCCATTTCCTTCTGCTGAACAACTTGAGAAGGGAGAAGAGGAAAGGCAGTGGAAAGGACAACACAACAGCCTAAAAAATAATCTAGGGTTTAAGTGGGCAGGTGATGCTGTCAACATAATCTGGCACTGCAATCCCACCACACAGCAGGACTGCCCTCATCTCTTGCACAGTAGTTTTGTTTTGCCTTCTGTGGTCACCTCTTCTTCCTGGAAGCACCCTAGATTCTGCAAAAACCACTCCCTCATAGGACTCATCAGAGCCCTACTCCCAGAAACCCTCCATGTAGCCTGGGTGGGACTTTGGCTAAAGCACTTAAGTTTTGCCTAAGACTTACAGGAAACACGTTGAAAATAGAAATTGTCACAAAACACAATGAAAACAAAGGATTTGGAGACAAGTGCTTGAAGAAGGAGTACCTGGTATGGACCACAGTACAGATCCCAGCAGGTAAACTGGCTGCTCAAAAGCCAAGACCCCCAGGCAGCCAACTGGTGTAGAATCTCCTTTTAGCATGCAAGATGGGTGCAGGAGTCAAATATTAAAGGACAACACAAATCCCACCTGCTCCTAACATCCCAGAAATATCACAACACCCATGACCTTGCAGAGATCTTTGAGGAGAGGGCCAGTCCCCCACCACCTGAGCAGCAGGCAGGGTCTCCAGGGGTGTCCTGCTGGGCTGTGCCTTTAGTGCTCCAATTTCTGCCCTTGTATTTGTCTACCCTCAGAAAGATTTTCAGATTGGTGATGGCCATTTTTGACAGCAAAATCCTTGTTCACCATGATTATCTAAGGCTCCAATTACCAGTTCCTTCTGAAATCTGAAACTGGCACCAACTTGTTTACTTTGACACTGATGACCAGGCAAGCAAAGCATCAGGAATAACCCCCTCATGCTCTAGGCACCCAGTGGGAAGCAGGAATCCTGACCTCCCTCCCTGGACCTCCTGCAGATTTTCCATATGGCCACAGGCCCATCAGATAACTCTCCCAGGCTCTGTTAACTCATCTATAAAATAAATGCAAGAATTTGGTCAAGACACTACAGTCCTGTGAGTTTTAACTGGTAAATAGAGTCTCTGCTGGTAAATAACCAACTTTCACATGTTGGTTATTTATCAAGCAGTGAGGGGGGGGGTTTTGTGAGGGTAGTTTTGTTTGTTGTTTTGGGAGCTTTTTTTACACAGTTTTACATTATTCCAGACAAGCAAAACTATTGGTAAGGCTGCCCAAAAATAGATCCATAGTTTGCATCAAATTAATGATATGAAATAAAGTCATGGGCTTTAAAATTTTTCCTGCCCACTCCAGCTCAATGAATATAAAATCAATAACATTGAACAGGAGAGGGAAAGAGCCACCTCCAAAACTCTATAGCCTAGTGATGTAGCCACACTCCTCACAACAGAAATGTCTAACTTCAATCCCAGACCCTTAATAAAGCACAGGGGTTAGGAATGCAGGTTTCTGGCATCCCAGATGAATGCCCTAAAACAAAGACAGCCTCAACACAAGTCATCTTCACCTGTACCATTTGTAATTCCCTTGGGAATCTATTCCCTTTACTTCCAATTGAAAATGCAAGAAAATGGGATTACTGACTCAGCCTAAACAAAAGCACTCAACTTGCCTAAAATCAAATTACTGATATCCTTTAAAATGCCAAGAAATTTGTATTTCATAATGACCTAAACTTGTATTTACTTTCTTAGGCAAACAAATAAAATATTTATTATCTGCACTACTATCAGTGTGAGTTTGGAATATGCTTTAAAAGCTTCTGATGCCAGGTACCATACTCTGAGAAGTCACATATTTAGTTGTATACATCTACACTACTTCTGAAATTAAATCATTACTTGAACTATCAGACTGTTCCTTGAAGCCACTGTCTGCTTCTGTGTGTTTAACCTTTACTGACTCTCCTGTGAATATATATATTCATCATATATTCTGTATTTCAGAAGCTTAAGGCTGGAGGATGTTGCTCACAGCTGGAGCAAGCTTTATCCACAATTCTTCCTGGGCATTGTTTTATCATAAACATCTTTGTAATTTGGATACCAGAATTCCCAGAAACCTGCTTCCTGCCAGTGCCAAGAAAAACATAATGGGATGCTGGATTAATTTAGCTGGGATTTTTTTCCTTCCACTATACTAAGTGTGTGTGGTGTGTGGCATACACAAATAACAAAATGGAGTGGCATCCCTGTGTTGATTTTGAATGATCTGTTTTGCACAAAGAGACTTCAAGGATGAGCTAGACATCCAAGCACCCATCACAGCAATACCAGAAATGGCTGGATGTGGCACTTACTGCTCCAGTTTAGTTGACAAGGTGGTGTTTGGCCAAAGGTTGGATTTAATCTTGGGGGTTTTTTCCAGCCTCAATGATTCTGTGCTAAATGTATGAGGCACAGACTGAGGCTGCAGGTACACGGATAAGCTCTGGCAGCTTTGTGCTGCAGCCTCACTCACTGGGGAGGAATCCCTTCACCATTTCTGCAGGGAAAGAACACTCCCTGAGACCACTCACATACTGCAGGGCTAAGAGGATTCACCAACTTGCTGCTGTGTGCACATCCTGAGGAGCTTCCAGGATCAAATTGCCTGTGCTGTGTCAGATTTCCTCTGTCATGCTATGTAAGTCATCTCCTCTGGCCTGTGCTCTCAATCTTCAGTGGTAAAATGCTTGTGACAATGGTCAGAATGGTCCCAGCCATGGGCTGAAGGTGGCCAGATAGGTATTTGAGCATCTAGAAAGAACCCAGCTCCATGTTTCTGATACAAGCAAAGGCTGGCAACCAGCTAGAAGTACATGCTGAGGTCAGAAAGCAGAGCCTGTTCAACTGGCAAGTCTCAGAAGCCCTCACAGAATGGCCATAAAGGACCAGACTTTATCTGGCAAGAAAAAGCAGAGGGGAAACCCTTCATTAGGGTCTAGGAGAAAAACAAACAGACANAAACAAACAGACAAGAGACTAAACAAAAATCCTAGAAAACTTCCGAGACATCTTTTTTTATATTTTAGTTATGCTTAAAGTGTGAGAATGAACTCTCAAGGTTTGGCTTGGTTTTGCTTCCACATCCAATAAATAAGCAAGCCCATAGAATAAAATCGATGCTGTTTGTCAGTCTGGACAGGACATGAGCACTTCTCCACAGGATGAGCTCTTGTAGGAACCATGTCCATGGCAGTGACTCAGCACCCCAGCCTGTCTGAAGGACAGTGTGTCTGCAACTTTGGGAAAAGATTCTTCCCCCAGAGGGTGGTGGGCACTGAACAGGCTCCCCAGGGAAATCATCATAGCCCCTAGGATGCCAGAGCTCAAGGAGCATTTGGATAACATGGTGGAATTGTTGGGGTGTCCTGTGCTGATCCTTGTGGATCCCTTTCAACTCAGGATATTGTGTGAACTCCAAAACCTACTGGAGAGGCTTTTTTGAGGAGTTCAAGAACTAACAGCTATGGCCTCCAAAGCTCGGTCTCACCAGTGTTACTTTAGCAGGGTACCAATTTTATTCTCATCA
>VZTT01002860.1:71780-87585 GCA_013400855.1 Buphagus erythrorhynchus
AAAAAAAAAAAAAAAAAAAAAAAAAAAAACAAAAAAAAAAAACAACAACCAAGACCCTTTTTATGAGGTGGTCCATCCTATCTGACAAAGGGCAACTCTTTGTCTTTTTCTCCAGTGATGAAACCCAGCTCAGACTCACCTAAGAGAGTGAAGGAGTGCTTGTGACAGTCCCCAGCAAGGAGGTAGCTGCAGTCCCCAGCAAAATTGTACAAAGAATCATCAAATGTTTTGATGTGATCATTCCCAAAAAGGCTGCAACGGGCAACTGATGCCTCCTGAAGTGAAGCACCTGATAACCCTGGGTATCAAAACACAACATTAACTTGCAATTTAAAGCAATAATTTTGCAGTTCAGGAATTTTTCTGCTGGAATTTATCCCCACTGATGTCCTGGTAGATTCTACGCAGACTGTAAGCCTGGCATGGCAGTCCATAGGATCACAGCTATTGTTATTATTATACACATTACTGAAATGCCTTTTTTTGCTTTATTTCCACCAGCCCAAACCTTGCATGGGTAATTTAAGTCCTGATCCTTCAAGGAATGCCATGTATTCATTTGTGCCTGCCTGCAACCCCACTAAAGCCTATAGGGCACTAGAAAAGCCCCATATCTTGTCCAGTCAAACACCTCTGACTTTAGGGAGTGTTTGGGACTCAACACAGTGCCTGTTTCAAGGCAAACAGACATAAGGAATTACTTTATTGATGCCTTCAGTATGGTGAGAATAATCCCTGAGTGAATACAAAAAGGGCAAGGGAGGGCTCATATCTCTCAAAAAAAGTAGTGAAAATATATTCTAGTCCAAACTTGTTTTCTTACCTGTGATTACAGTGGCCAGCAGTAGGTTTGTTTGCAGCACTGTCAAGAGGAGCATCTTTTTAAAAATCAAGAAGGTGACAAGTTTAGAATAGTATTAGTTTAAGACAGTCTGTTTCACAACTCCTCATCACTTTCTATCCCTTCTTTATAAGGAAAATTATTATTGAGGTTCTTCAACATTTCAGAAAGCCATACTCCATGCAGACAGTCATGGTAATTCAGCTGCCCTCCATCCTGCTTTAGCTAGGTAATCTAGGAGAGTTATTCAATGTTCTTTGCCTACATTTTCACTTCTAGTGGCAGGGAAGTGAGGTACCTCCACGGGAAATGCAACCCAACACAGACACATAGCCCAATTCCCCTCAGTCAACACCCTGCTCACAAAGCCTTTCAATGCACAGCATTATTTCTCATCCAGCCTGATGTGAAGAAGCACCCCAGACTGGCTCAGTCAAGCTGACTCCAGTAGAAGTCACCTCTGCAGCACAAGATTTACACCCTGCCCAAACATCCACATAAGGAAAGGAAGAATACACAGATTTTGCACCAGCCACTGATTTCAGGGTGATAATGTGCTTGAGATAAGGAGCAAGAAGCAAAGGGAGGAAATTGTGCAGAGATTAGAGACTCAGGATGAAAATTTTTACTCAACAAAATCAGTTTTAGCATTGCCTCCTCCTTTCTACAACCAGAATACCAGCCTTTGTTTTCCATATGCCTGTAAACTACCTCCAGGATGACCAGGCCTTTAAAAATAATTAATAATGGGGTAGGAGGGTCATGTAGATGGTGAACTACATGGATTCTGTGGCAAAACACCAACAGTTAAGGCTGAAAGCTGCAGGGAGCTCCATCTAAGCAAATTAATTTCAGTGATCATATAAGCAACTAGAGAAGCTTAAATATATCAAAGTTAATATATTAATGCCAGAAGACCAGACACACCTTTTCGTAAAGAAACCTTCCAATTAAAGATTAAAATGCATTTTGCAAAGACAAATTGAGATTTCAGGTATAGACACATACTTTTTATTGCTGTTATGTAGGTTCAACTTACAGCCACATAAACACTGAGTTTGACTTATTTACACAAGGCAGGAAAAGAAAGATCTATTCTAGAACTCAGTCTAATATAATGCTGCAAGACAGCTCAGAAGAGGCAACTGCATGGGAATGGCACTACAAAGAATGGTGAAGAAAACAGTAGGCATTATTATTCTCAGATTACACACTTGCTACTGTATTTTTGGTGCATGCACAGTGTTATTGTAATAAACCAGAAACTGCTGTTCTTTGTTAACCCTTTTGTTTCACAAAGCAGGCAGAGAAAAAAGGCAAGGTGTAAATCCCTTCCCATCAGTCCCCTTCCAACTCCCACTCTGTTCTGAGCTGCAGATGGAGTTTCCCCCAGTTCTAATGGAGAAGGTGCCACTAACAAATCAGAATACAAACCAATAAGATCTGCCAGTATAAAATCCTCCACAGTTTTATCACTGGCTTAATTAGAAACAAATGTACCTTCTTCTGTGCGAGACTCCCCTTGCACATGAGCAAGAAATTCCTCCAGTTTCCACCTCCAGCCTACAACACCATTGTTCCCCTGGTGCTTCAGAAGTCAAGACTGGAATGGCTTTGGTCTGAAATCTCTTGTTTTTGTACAAGCCAGGAACTCTTGTCCATTTAAGAGGAAAGATAAAAACGCAGACGTCACATCCGCCTGATTCTCAAGACAATAGATTAAATTGTTATCATGGAAATCAGGCACTCTTAATTGCCAGGAAGGTACAATGAGGGGAAATAGTTTTAAAAACTGACAGATAAAGTCTTTGAAATACATTTCACATGTGTATGTGTGACAAATCTCACTGGCTGAGCCAACAGGCAGCATATTTATTTGACAGAATGTTATTCAAAATGAATAGTAGGATGCTCCACACCTCAAAGGGCACAGAATCATTAAGCCTTTTTTCCTAAACGACTGCCTTAAAGAAGAAAGAAAAATTCAGAGCTAGTAATGCCCTGGGTTTATTCTCTAGGTGCAAACATACTTGAATTTTGCCACCTTCTATCAGAGCAACGCATTTGATCCTTGAAATGTTCCTTTAGAACAACACATGGTAGCAAGTTAATCCTGCTCTATCTTGTTTGCAGAGTGGGCACCAAATTTATGGACATGTGTACAGCACTGAACAAAAACACGAAAACCAGAGTTTGTTAAGTCTTACTTGACTTTCCATGTCCCATTCCTCATATTTTCAATAACTACTAGGATTAATAAAGACCTTAGGAGGCAATATATTGCACTGACTGGGAATTGTTCTCTCCTCTTAGATCCAGCTGCCACATCTCAGCAGGTCCTTCCTAGCTCTGAGAGTCTGAACATGAGTGATCCCAGAGAGATGTTTCCTAAACCTTTCCTTATGGGAATGCCAGCACTTATCAGGATTAGGGGAGTTAGATCTTCTATTGCCATGGTCTCTTGTCATCTTCTCAGTTCTAATCCTTTCACTTCCTGAGCCTCAAATAAGTCACTTCATTTGGCAACTTCCTCTTGCAAATCTAAATCCAGCAGAGCTTTGATTCACACTTTTTTGTTTGGCACATAAGGAAGGTAGAGTAAGAACATCTGGAAAAATTCCTTAAAAATAAGAACAGTGCTGGTTCAGATAAGCCAGACATTGTGACACTTCTTAAGTGTGCTAGAAAACTTGGGGAACATAACAAACAAAGTTAATTGAGATAGACACATAAAGAACAAACTTCTTTCATCCTGGCTTTTTTTTTTCTCCCCCAAAAATAAGGAAATAGTAATTAAAGAGTGCATTTATTGATTGATATTGTACATTGTTCCTACACAAAGCTTAGTGGTAGTTGGGCAGTTATGACATGTAATTTTCTAAACAGTACACTTGAGACATAGGAGAAAACATATAAACAGCTATGAAGTGTTGCCAAAAAAAAGTTATAGTCCATTCTTGGAAACAGTACAGGAAGGACTTTTGAGAAAAATTATTCATAATACTGTTTTTCATTGCTTTGTTCAAATACCAGGTTGCATGCAACAAGTCCTGACCCTGCTACAAGTATGTTTGAATTTAAGGACTCTATCCTGGACAAAGTCTGTTTGCATGAGGATCACTTAATTTTTCCAGGAAACGGCACTGATTGATTTTATGCAACCTAAAAAAAGTATTCCTGGCATCTGGAGTAAACAGAAACCCCAAACGCCACATCCTCAGATGCCACACACACAAAAAAAAAAAAAATATCAAATGAGGGAGGGTGCACTCAGAAATGTAGGAAAGGACAGAAAGATAAAAGATATAATTGTGATCAGAGGTAGGAAGCAACCTTTCTTTGAGCAGAGGATATTTCCAGTCTTGGAAAATCAGAGAAATTATAGAAGGTCCTTGTGTGTCCTATCACAAGTAGCACAGAAAAGGTAGGAAATCAGTGTTCCTCCTCTTCTCCCAGGGTAAAGGCTGGGAGCAAGCAGTGAAATCCTCAGGGGGTTGAATGCCTTTAAAACACATAACTGGAAGGTCTCAGCACAGGTCACTGTGTCAAAAAGCAATCAGACAAATTAATGAATGGCCCCTGCCTCACAGGGATCAGATCTCAGGGATCAAGTGATGAATCAGAGACAGCTTTTGGCTTAGAAAGTCTTTAGCCTGCTGTGTATTAGAAGCAGAAATCCAATCTTTTAATGTTACACTTTATTTCATACTTTTCTTTTCCTAAGCAACTGCTGCTAGCCACCAGAATCCTACTTATGGGTCAAAAAAACTCCAAAACACAAACCAACAAAAACAAATTAAAAAAAACACCCAAATAAAATAAACTAGACAGCTTTCTTTATCCTACCCCCATCTGCAAGAAGACATGTTTCAGTATTTTTCCACAAGTGAGATTCAAATTAACTTTCCCATTACAGATCCAACAGTGAAACAATGCAAAAAGGACCAGGAAAGGGGCAAAAACACCCCACAAGAACCAGGAAAGGGGCAAAAAAAAGGACGAGGAAAGAAGCTAAAGCTCTAGTTCCTATGAATTGCAGGGGCTTTAGTGCATTTTGGGGGTTTATCAGTGCTCAGCTCCTTTTCCTGGCATAGTTAGCCATCCATACACAGCCATGGTTTAAAGACAGACACCCTCCGAGAGGATGGGAGGCACTAAAACCCTTCATTTGGCGTTTGAAAGCCCCTGGACATCCTTCCACAGGCTGGGAAGTTCACAAGGCAAAGCAAACACTTGAACACTCAGGCTCCCTCCTGCCTAGGCAGGGAAGAGCTTTATCCACGATAATCTTTTACCAATTGAACTCCTTCCCTGGTGGCAAACTCACAGGATTCCCAGATTTCCAGTTCCACAGCCCTTCCCGGGGTTATGATTGGAGCCACAAGGAGCTCAGGCTGCAGAGAGCGAGCCGAGGCTCTTGGTGCTGCTCTTCAGGCTCCAAACCTGCCAGGCAGCATCCCCGACCTGGAGTTTTTTAGGAGCCAAGGTGCATCAAATCAAAATATCCCTTCTCCATACCCAGGGAATAAGGAACTAGAGCTGCACAACATCATTTTCAGCTGGTGCTAGGTAGTACTGTGTTGGAACCCTAGAAACTGGGAGTTTTGAACTTTCTGTGCTGTCAGGCACTGACCCCTAAAAGAACACTGCTTTTGACCTGAGACCTTGGAGAAGGCTTCCAAAATTGAGTGATGGAACTAGAATCACTGGTGTGCAGTTTGAATACATGATTCAAATACAGTTTGAATACTATGTGTAATATCACATGGTGGAGAATTTGGGGTTTTGGAATATAGTAATAGGTATAAAGTAAGATGGAGGTTTTAGGGCAGAGGTTTCTTTCTTCACCACCTTCTTCATGGGTATAGGTGGTACTTTTTAATTGGACAGAAAATGCCGCACTGCAGGTCACAGGTGTTTGGTCATGGGGTGAAAAGTAAAAATAATTTAGGTGTTAGTTCTCAATTGGACAATTAAGCCTTAAAAGACCTTGTAACGAGCAAGATACATCACCATTTCACCATTTTTAGCTTGTTTGCTGGAAGTGCTGTAGCACTCACTGTAACATAGATAAGAATTAATAAACATCTGAGTCCAAACACAAAATTCCGTCTCTCATGCCTTTAATCCCGACCCTAGCAAGAAGAAATAAGGATACTCGGGAATAAGGACCCCGGCAATAAGGATACTAGAGCTGCACGACATCATTTTCAGTGCTCTGCTGAAGTCAGCGGCACTGCTCTGCGCTGGCTGGAGAGCCCAAAGCCTCACAAATTTGCATTACATCACAAACAGCCACCAGAAATTCATCAGCAGGGCAGGGGGGGATGCTTTTTGGCCCGGTCTGCGGGCAATTCCTCCCTTATCTCAGTGAGGTATCACCTCGCCGAGACGCGCCCGAGCTCCGCAGGGCTGGAGGCGCTCGGCATTCCCGGGAAGGGAGGGGCAGAACAGCGCCCGCTCCCAGCCTGCTCCTGGGAAAGCCGGGAGGCAGCGCTCACGGCACTCTCTCCTTCATTGTTCATGGCTTGTACCTCCACCCCGGGCTGAAATTCCCTGCACACAGCCAGCCAGCCAAGGGCCAGTCCAACGATTTCCTCCCCCACCCCCGGAATTGTTTTTCCTATTCCCCCCCACCACCCCCTTCAACTCCCAACTAGTTAAAATTCTATAATCTTATTGGTTTATAGGGTGTATTTATAGGCACAAGATTTTGTAAGCAGGGTACCAAATACTGCATGTTATTCACAATTACCCTGTGGGAAGTTTTCCATTCATGGAGCCTGCTCTGGAGAGAGTAAAACACTTCAGCATCCTTGTCATAATTGAACATCAGCACTGACATCAGACACCAAACACTCCACCACCACCAAATCACCATCAGCCTGCTGGAGAAAAAAAAAAAACAAAAAACACCCAAAACATAAAATGCAAAAGAGTTTTTCCATTAACATAATAAGAGAAAATGAGAGTCTGTATCATGCAGCATGACATCCAGTCAGTTTTCCAACTCCATGCTTTAAAAGCATGGAGTTCATCCTTCCCTTTGGGACCAAATTTGTCCAAATGCAGGGCTGCTGAAATATCTTTAGCTGAAACCATATAAATAATGAGTAGCCAACACTTCTGGGCTGCAGGTCTGTAAAACAGTTGTGACTCTGTAGATTCAGTAGAATAATTAATTACTAAATGAGCCAGTCACCCTCAGGTACACAGAGAGATCTCCAAATCTCAGATATGAGAAGTATCCTCAGTTGGTCTTTTAACTTTTAATCTGAGGTTTAATCAAGCATAATGAATGCATGCATGTGCAGATATACACCAATACATGCACCCACCTGCATGTGTCCACTAATTAAATTTGTCCTGACAGGAAAGTTATTAATATATGAGAAAGATGGAAAAATAAACAGGAGCAGCCAAAAGACAGGAAGTATCCTCTTAGTGTGGGGAGACAGATGAAAATAAATAGAAGAGGGAAGCCACCTTTCTCATGTGTGTGTTCTTACAAAAAATAAAATAAAATTCTGATTTTGAATCATCTATCTCATAAGTACCTATGATTCTAGTCCTAAATCACAACTGATCATCCATATAAATCCCAGAATTTCAGCAGTTATGACAACTGAAACAAGAGCCACAGTTTCCCAGACGAGAATTAAAAAGCCTGAGTGGTTATTTTTGCAGAGTGAGGCTTTGCTATTACAGAAGAGAGCAAACACAGACCCCATGCTGCTGCTTTGTGAAGTAATTTCACCTTCATGCAGTACAACAGAAACTATACTTTGTGTATTTGCATCACAAGCATGTAAGCAAGGATAAATTAATTAACATCCTCTGCTCCACGCACAGGGCTGGTCTAGGGCCCTGGGAGATTTACTAATTAAGAAGTTTACTAATGACAGACTTCCTGAGATGCTCCTGAACGAGCACAGGTTTCCTTCCAGGGTCACAACTGTTATAAAATGGCCAACTCAGGAGCCAGCTGTGTTCAAGACTGACCCCTGTAGGTTTGTCCCAAATTAATTATTTTTCAAATAAGAATGGCACCAGGGGCTCATTTAACATTTCAACACAACTGTTAGAAAACTGTTCTGACAATTAAAACCACACCATGTTAAAAACACTCGCTGTAACTCGGGTTTCTGTTAGTCCAAGCTTCAGACAGCATGTTAATAAAAATTCAAGAATTTCTATTACCATGTTTTTCCACATCCTTTCCTGGACAAATGAGTTCAAGACAATTCTCCACCATCCCCTTTTTAAGTTCAAGGAACTGAGCTGTCAGGTTGCCTCTCTAAAGTGAATTTCTCCCCATTTATTATGGTTTTCACAGCTCATCTCTAAATCCAGATACCAGAACTAGGGCCAGGCCAGGTTTAAATATTTAACATTGCTGCTATTCCTAGACTGCAGCATCATCCATAGCCCTTGCTCCCTTCACCAGCACCCCCTACCACTTCAGCAGTTCAAATAACATAAGGCAGAAATAGATACTATCAATAATCAGAAATAAAACACCTCAGAAGGGTAAATTATTATTTGGCAACATATAATCAATGTGATGAGCACTCAGTTGTTGGTGTGTTTTCTACTCACCCAATGAAGGTATGTCAAATCTTAAAGGTGCCTAAACACCTTTAGGCATCTAATGCATGCATTATTGCATTAATACAATTTGCCAAAGTTGTGATCTCACTAAAGATTTGTAAGTTTTGTCATACACTGTGTTTTTCATAACCCCATCAAAATTCATTTAAAAAACCTCAAGCAGCATAATGTAAATATTAATCTATCAAACAAAACAGTTGAAAAAACTTGGGAGTAGTGCTATGAATTCCACTGAACTGCAGAGATATGCCAGTTCCCAGTGAATAATAGGGTGTTTCTGAAAGTCTTCACCAGGAAGGATGATCTTGGTCCCTTAAGGTTGAAATTTGGCCTATGGAAGTTCCTTGCATTACCCTAAACATTTATAACATTATCTTAATCATTTTTGAAAATTAAAGAAGTTGCATCCATACAAAATTTATTTCACTCGTTTTTAGACTGCCAAGGAAGAACCAACTCCAAGAAAAAGCTAAGACAAAAATCACGTGTTCCTCCCTCTGAAAGGCTGATTCACCCCAGTACAAGACAGAGCATGTTACTCATTGTGGAGGACAATTAAGTCCCAGAAACATTCACTGCTCTGCTGGGAACAATTGACACCATTATGTGATCAACAAATCCGTGTCTTATGCACATTCCCTACCACCACTCTTTATTTCCTGCAGTCATCCAATATAAGCACAAGGAGCAGGGAAAACATAAAAAAGGCAAAAAGCTCAGATGGTGAAATTTTCCTCCAGTTCCTGTTTTCTCCTCATGTATTGGTATACAATACATATCCTAAAATCACAACTCAAGATATCAATCACAAGACATCAACCACAACACAAGGACTCTGAAATTCTAGAATATTGATTGGCTCTCTCATATGCCTTGTGATTTTTTTCTACCATCAAAGATTAGCATTTATAAGATTTTCTCCAGAAACATGAAATGTAGAGACTTCAAGATGAAAAACAAAGCTGAGACATTCACAGGAATTCCCAATCCCCACATTTAACATCCAAATAAAAGATAAAACTCTCCAAATACTCTACAATTTCAAAACATCATCAAGAAAGTTGACAATACAGATAACATAGGGATTGGAATCATAAAATATCCTGAGTTGGAAGGGACCAAGGATCATAGAATCAGCTTGATGTCACCCTAATTCCCTACAACCCTTTGTGCCCAACCCATGAGACAGGTACTCACCCCTCACAGACTGGAGATAATGGAGAGCATGTGTGTGTTTCTCCACTGGACTGTTCCTAAAACTATGGAACTTTATAGAAATTGCAATAAAAATTTTAAATACCCTCTAGTTTGACTTCATTAACAAAAAAAATGCACCAAGTAGTCCAATCTTTTTCCATTCACCATGGGACAAGAACTGTACAAAACTGCATCCTAAATAATAAAAGTTTAGTTTTTGAACATCTCAAAGCTGACAGATACCTTGAGCTCACTATTTTATGAGCCCATTGCTAAGGATTTTCTCTTTAGAAGCACAATAAAAACACAGGATCTTGTTTGTGTGTTTGAATAACAAAATCGTGGCCATAAATTGTTTAGAGAACCCAAAACAGTTCAAAATTAGGCTTCCTTTCTTTATCCAACACAAGTTATTGGAACATATTCCTTTCTCCTTCTCTTTTTTAGCAGAAAAATGCACAGTATTCACAGAAACGGTGCCTGAGGATATTTGCAAGTATGAATATATCTGTATATTTTATTGGCTTTTTATTTCTGTTCACATCCTTCTGGTTCAAACCCACACAGATCTGGAAGTTGTCAGGCCCCAAGGCACCTACACACCTGAGCTATCAATCCCAGCATCTGCCAGGCTTTCTGGAAGGACAGTCACACATGGATACAGAGAGATCTTGGGAAGGTTAAGGCAGAGTTTACAGAATACACACAATGGCAGAAGTCAGGTTTAATCTGAAGCTGGTGGGATGAGAGGATAGTGCATCCACCCTTGGGACTTGGTATTCTGATGGATTACCGTGGTGGCTGCAGTGCCTTCCCTGCTCTTTCCCATCCCACCTTCCAACACCAGGCATGAAAATCATCTTCCCTCAAATTTCCTTCAAAAACCAACCACCAAAAGTTTCCAAAAGTGAAATAATCTTCAGCCATTTTACTTCAATACAGACTGTTTAATTAACATGCTGTAACATCCATACATTCATCATTCCATGTATTCCTCCCATTTTTTTCCTCTTCTTGGTCCCCTGATTTAGGAATCACATCCCAGGTCATGTCATCACTCTCAAGTGACAGGAGGCAGCGATGCACAGTAGGCACTGCTAGAGCAGGTGCCACATTCATTGCATAAAGACAATTTTATAGCAACTACAGTGATAGCAGAAGTGCCAAAACTGCTTCCAGGGAGCATTTTTCCTCACTTACAAGTAATGAGCAGCCACTAGTTTAATTACAACTGCAAGCCATAAACTAAAACAAGTTTCATCTCAGCATGAGGGAGAATTTCTTTACCTTGGGGGTGGCAGAGCACTGGAGCAGCTGCCCAGGGAGGTTGTGGAGTTCACTTTCTGGAGATATTCCAAACTCACCTGGATGTACTCCTGTATCACCTGCTCAGGGTGACCCTGCCTGGGCAGGGGGGTTGGACTGGGTGATCTCCTGAGGTCACCAGCTTTCCAGCCCTAACTATCCTGTGATTCTGTAAATAAACTACTTCTTTAACATGTAGAGCCATCAATCACACCATATAGGATGATGGAAAAATAGAACAACTTCCATGTAAATAAAAAACACTATAGTATAGGCATTTCTTTGAGAAAACAAAGAAAAAAGAGAGAACAATACCTTTTAATTCTTTACATCAGGACCACAGTCACATCTTGTTTATTGAAAGACAACATGGAGTTAGCTCTCAAACACACATTGATTTTCCTCCAGATTCAAAAGCACGGAGCTGATTGCACAAATCTCAAACTGAAAACACCTTCCACACTACATTTTATTTATAAAGATGAAAGGAGTTTTATTTATTATTTTGTTATTAAAGAGTTTTATAAATAAAGAGGAAATAAAAATACCTCCATTTTAGACCCCTAGGAGCACCTACAAGACCCACAGCCCAGCATCCCACTATGTTAAGTGCTGCACAAACTTAGAACAAAAAACTGTCCAAACCAAAGCATCAGTAGGAAGATCACAGAAATAAGGCTTGAAAGACAAAGTTATGCTACAAAAATTACACAGATCATTGAGCAGGGCTCAGCATGGCTTGGGAATCTACTGGCTTTGCAAGTAAATTAAGCTGTAAATATTTTAACACTACTTTCAGCTATTTGTAGCTTCACAGTCTAAAACGTAAAACTTGAGTTAAAGCAAAAAGGGCTGTTCAGAGAAGGCAAAGCAAAGAAAGCATTCCTCAAGGAAAAGCTGAATAGTACTGGAGCCTGAATTTCCAGTAACTAGCACCAGCAAGAATCAGACTAGCACTGGGAACTACAAAATCATTAAAACACAGATTTAATCCCTCCAGAGACTTAAAAACAACCAGCTGCCAGCTTTGTTAAGCATCAAACATCTCATATGACATTTTATTATGTCCAAAGCATTGTGTGACACCAAACTTGGGAAGGGCTCTGCCTTGAAGGTGGTTCTGGGGCACTGAACTCAAATTCATGCTGAGCTCCTCCCTGTGGGACCAGGTTCATTCAAATCTCTTGGCTCCTGGCTGACAGCTGGGAATTAACAGCACTGCAAAATAAAATTCAAAATTTCCTACAGATATGTACTTAAAGCCTGTTTTTCAGCCTGGTTTAAACTTTATTTATATACATATTTTAATATGTATTTCATTCTTCAGCCACTTTTGACCAAATCATGGGAGTTTACGTGCTCTCTCAGCAACCTTGGGGGAAGAGGCAATCTTGTTCCCAGAAAAGGAAAACTGAAGCATGCACTCAGCAATTAACAGCACTGCCTCACTACAAACCAGTCCATGATCGGGTATTCTCCCCTGACTGTAGTTTGTAAACAAAGGAGGAGTATTTAATTCTGCTATTGTTCCCAAAATTATTTATATATAAACAGACATTTTAATGCTTCATCTGGAAAATCTGATATGGGATTTGAAAAGTTCCCGTCCTGCCTCCTGATCAAAGAGGAAGAAGCACAGAAGCACAAAGTCTGGAAATTCCCATTAGACCTGTAAAACTCCACAATCTGGTGATAACTGACCTAAGTTGGTCGGGGGGGGTAGATAATTTTGCATTTCCAGAAATTTTTCATCCAGTTTGGGAGGCCTCCTGAGATCCCTAGAAGTCTAATCAAGCAGTGTGCTGAAAAATAAGTGAACTGGGCAAGGGGACAGATGGATACCCCAACCAAAGGTGCCACAGTCACATTGTACCTTCTGAAGATCTAGAATTTTCCAGTGATAATGCTAGAAAGCCTCTGAACAACTCAGGAACCACAGCTCCTGTCAAACAATACCACAGTGTTCCTCCTCATCAATTAATTTGCTTAACAAGTAATACACCAGGAGAACAAGGAGGCTGTTTGAAGGACTCGTGGTGGGGACAAAGGAAGGCTTGTGAACTTCCCCAGAAATGCCACTCAACCATGCAGGAAGATAAATCTGACACTGATGTTCTGGACAGAATAATGCTTACAGCTGTTCTCAGTCTGGTTTTATCTGGTCACTGCTGAATTGTACCAGAGCTGAGCAGTTCAGTGGCACCAAAAAATGCAAATACTGCTCACAACATTTATCCTGACAAAGATTAGAATGTGTGATGGCAGGGTGATCTGCTCAGACCATCACCTCATCAGGGAAAAAGGTCAAAACAGGATCAGGATGGTGGCTTGACTGCAGGGACTGCCAAGGACATGGCCAGTATTTGTTCACTAATTTCTGTGCTCCTCCTGTCTACCGGGAATTTTTGTTTCATGTTTTTCATATGTTGCCAGTGACTTGGAGCTGGCACCTTGGTGCTGTTTTCAGTTTGTGCAGTGCTTAAAGTGGGGACTGGGTCCACAGCTCTGCCTTACAAATAGCATCAGCACCATACCACATAGGGAATAAAGAAAAAAAACCCTAAAACAAAACATAGTCAAAACTGAGCTCTGCCACATGCACTGAACCTGTCAAGTTAAATCTCGTGGAATGGAGGGAAGGTAAAGCCTTTCCAAGTGATGAAAGACACGTTCATACCTAGGGTAGAGTTTACAGTCACCAAGGAGCTAATCATACAAGTGACATAAATCCTAGTCTAGACAAAGCTTTGTACACTGAAAGGAGTAAAAATACAGTGCCATGGCATGCAATACAGCTTCACACCCCTCAATAACAAACACTGGGACTATTTCAGAGAAGATTTTAAGCACCAGAGGTTCATGCTGGCTTCCCCTCTCCTTGTTAACAAACCAAGAGCCCTTAGATAAGAATCTACCAAGGCCACCACAGTTATTTACAAAGGTAATTTTGCATATTTGTGACCCAACATTTTGAGACAGTGCAATTGTTAGCTATTGCAGTGAAAAATTTTCTAGAAGTCCTTTACAGCCTCATCCCCAGACCAGCCAATGCCCATGATTCTTGCTCTCTCTGACCATTTAAACCAATCAACACATTCTAGGATGCCCCATGTGGGAAATAACAGAAAATGTTGCACTAAGCGAGGAGAGGGAGCGTAGCAGATCAAGAAACAGGAAAAGAACAAGCACGAAACCAAAGCACTGTGTCCCCCACACAGTCACTGCCAGGAAGCCAGAGAGTCCAAAATAATCAGCCAGGATTAAAGAAGTATCCTGAAAAACTCCCTTCAAAAAAATGCACACATCTGTACAAAACAGCAATTTCCAAAAATCCTTGCTCACGGAAAGGAGAGGATGGGTAGCAGTAAGTTTTTCCCAGTGTTAAAATCTCCAAACCCTAACAAGGGCTATATAAGGGTCTAACAAGGTGCTATTCATGCCATCTGCTGAGAAGCAAGCAATGTGGAGTTAGAGATTGCTTTTTGGGAAGATGGATACTTTAAATCCATCCTGCTTGATGGGAAGCAGGAATAAATCTAAACTTCTCTTGCTGGTGTTAAGAGAGGCTGCCCAGCAGTCATTTCTAGCCTTAATAAACCATTTCTACCAGAGTATGAGCAGAAGACAGAGCAGGAGGAGCCCAACCCCAAGCACCCTAAGCTTTCCAACCCAGCTGTGTTCACTGGCAGAGGGAGGAGGGACAAGTTCTGAGGGCTTTCCCCTGCCAGGTACCAGGACTTTTCTCCCTGACTCCTCACTTTTCCTACTCTTCAGCCAAGTGTGCTGTTACCCTTCTGCAGCTCCTGCTGCCACAGAACCAGTCTTGCTGTGGGAGGTATCTTGGCACATCTTCAGATACAAGGAAAACTCCCTTTCAGACAGGCACGAGCCCCTGCAGCATCATGAGACCAAGTCCAGCAAGGGTCAGATCAAATCTGAGGCTTATTAATACTGATTTTGAGCAGAGGCTTTGCTCACTACACAGCACTAACTTTGCCAGCCCAGGATGTGTCAGGGTGAGGTTGCTCTGAAGCACGACTATATTTGCTATAATCCCAGATCACATGCTGGTGTGTTAAGATAAAAATGTCTTTGAACTTTTAAAGTTATTTCCCTGGATTTCTTTTTGGTACTGATTCAAGACCAATACTAGGATTGATGTGATAAGAGAAGGCAAGTTACATTGTTCTAACTGTGGAAATACAATTCTAGCTGGTTTGGGGGAATATTTTTCTCTGCATTTTTAACTGTGAAGTTTTAAAATTACAAGAATACACCTGGATTTGTATCCAGTGGAAAAGTACCTACTGGGCTGCTTCTAGCTGTGCTGAGGAGCCCTTGAAATGAAAACAAACCAACCACAAATCACACTAATGGGAAGGCTGTCACTTCTGGATTCAACCCTAGGAATGAAATATAATAGGAGAAAAGAAATATTTGCTTTAGTCCCAGACACGGAAAGTAAATCATCTGCAGAGAGAATGACATTCCTCTCCTCCCTTCATCCCAACTAGAGATCAGGTCTATTGACATGAATAAAAGGAAAGAGAAAAGAAAGAAAAGACAAACCCATAACACAACATACAGAACAGCTGTATATTCCTTGCAGACTACACATACCTATTATATCTATTAAATACATGAGACAATTATCCAGTAAATCAGACACCTCAATTCAGCTGCAAATTTTCCACAGATGCCTTGGAGAAACTGGGGTGGGGGTGTTCCATAGGTATTTCAGTGTTCCAGAAGGTATTTTGTGAAATTATATACATAAACATCTGAGGATTGAAATATTCTCAGTTTCCTGATCTAGTATCTCAAGCTGGACACCTAAGAAATAGAAAGTCT
>VZTT01002860.1:89593-130596 GCA_013400855.1 Buphagus erythrorhynchus
AGACTTGGTTGTTAAGAGTTAAAAATTCCCCTCCTCCTTTTCCCAAGACTCTCTAAAAAGTCTACTGCTCCTATATTTTTTTCTCTCAGGTCTGGATTATCCAGGTCTGGGTCTATTTTATTTCAAACTTTTATCCTCACTATGATCTGAAGAACCTACCCCTCCTTCCTCCATAAGGATTTTTCACAGGCTTTATTAAAGCAGCTAAAATATTTTTAGAAAATAAGGATGCCTAGTCTAGGTCTGAACAAGCACACCTTCAGCTATCTCAAAAGATTTCTGAAGAGGAAATAATTCCTCCCTGCTTCAGTTATACTAGTTATTAACATCTTTCCCCCTCAGTATTATGGTTATGCACAGTATAAATATAATTTCAAATTTAGCAGTCAGCTGAACAAGATGACTTCTTAAATCAAACCCAAAGTATTTAATTATGTCAATGCAAAAAGAACCAAAATAATATAATGATGCTTATTTACAAGCTCTTTAACCTCTCAGGTGGTAATTTATCCCAGAAAACATTACAAGACTTAAGATAGACAAAACTTCAGACACAGAGAATGCAAGGCTGCCTCCTTGCAAAAGTGAAAAAAAAAAAAAATCCACAAACGCACATACCATTTCTAAGGAGGCTTTCAGTCCTTACTTCATTTGATAGGTATGAAAGAAATGATCTTCAATTACTCCTTATCTTGACCCTTGTTTTTATCCACCAGCTTCATCAGAGGTTTAATCAAAAGAAGTTGTAGCACTGCCAAATTTAAATCCACCTATGGGCTCCCCAAACAATCAATCAAAGATTTGGGGTTTTTTGCTCCAAAATAAGAAAGTTTCATATATTATGCCAACATAGGACATAAGTAGAGTAATAGCCTTCAAAGGAAGATTTTCAGTTTAACACAACTCAAGCTGAAGTTGAGAGAGGAAGAAACACAATGCCAAGGCTTTATAAACATCCCTTATTCTCTGAAAACTACTCCAAAGGAACAAACCTTCCTGAGGGCTACCACAGGGTATGTAATAGCCCAGCTCCCTTCAGGAGGGTTTAACAAATTATCATTTAATTACTGGTGATTTGGAGTACTTGGAGAAGTGTGTCCATCATTTCAAGGCAGTGTGATTCATAACAAGAAACACATGAGAATAATTCTAAGCTTTAATATAGTAAAGTAAATATGTTTATAGTTACTTTATTATAAGCATAGTTACTTTCCTATAAACATGTTTACTTTGCTATAAATGTATTTACTTTACCCACCACATCTTGTCTTTGAGAAGAGAATGTTACCTTGCCCCTGATGGTATCATATGGAAAAGGGAAAGCATATTTGTTGGAACCCAGAAGCCTGGGAGTTTTGGACTGTGCTTTCTGACACTGACCCCCAGGAAAACACTGCTTTTGACTTGAGGCCTTGAAGAAGACTTCCAAATTTGAGTAATAAAGTCACAAGTGTGTAGTTAAGATAGAAGTGTGTCATTTCACATGGTAAAGTTTTTAGACTATAGTAATAAGTATGGAACAAGATGGAGGTTCTTGGGCATTGTCTCTTTCCTCTTTCTTCTTCTTCATGCTTTCAAGTAGTAGTTTTTGGTTGAATAATTAGTGCTGCACTGGGGAACACAAGTGTTTCATTATTAAATCAAAAGTATAAATAATATTAGTGTTAGCTCTTTATTAAACTATTTAGCTTTAAAAGACCTTGTAACTAACTAAATTCACTTCCATTTTGCTTGCTTTTAGCTAGTAACTAAAAGTATTACAGAACTCTCTATACTATAAATAAAATTTAATAAACAACCAAGTCCAAACAAAAAATCCATCTCTTTCATGTTTTAATCTTGACTCTAAATAAAGACAAAAAAAAATAAAGACAAGCCACTAATTAAGTAGTACAGTTAACCCATAACACATATTCAGCAACCTGTTACTTCTTGAATGCCATGCTTTGTTGCTGGATTTAATGAAAATATACTCACTGACAGAATACTGAGCAATCAGCTCAAATTTGGTGTGACCTCCCTTGTCTAAACTGTATCACAACATCCAGAGTTTCCCCATCTTGGCTTTTACACCTTTCACCTATTCTAAAGAGCAGCCCCAGTATATGATATATTGCTTTTCCATGCTATTTGCTGAACTCTTAAGATTTTTTCCAGGAAAGGTGGGAGTTGTTTCCACTCTACAATGCTTGAAACTCACAGATTGATTGTAGCAGCCTTATTTCTCACTCCTGCTCTGGAAGACACAGATTAGTTTGCCTCAAGCAGATCTTGATGATCTATGCTTCTCTGTTTCCATCACTGAAATTTAAAAAAAAAATAAATGCCCAAGGAAGCACAGGCAGCAAAAGAATCGAAGCAGATGGATTTCAGCTCCCAAGACCACATCCATCACCTGTACAAAGTCTCCTGCAAGAACTTCCCAACTGATTTACATTTGACAACAGCAATTGTGATTGCTCAAAGGCTCTGAAGTGCTGAGAGGAGCAAAAGTATCCATCCTATCATGCTTTTCATAGCAGCTAGGGCTAAATAAATTACATAACATGTTGCATATACTCACTGGAGGCCTGCCCACTACACTTTGTCTTCCACTCTGACAGCATTAGAAACAAGCAGAGGTAAAGATAGCAGCACTGTATGACATTGGCATTATTCACCAAAGCTTGAGAAGATCCTCAAGTACCTCCTGGTGATTTCAGAGATGAATGCTCACCTGCACTTTAAAACATGGGTCTACAAAAAAGCACATTTTGTCAGCTGATTTTCAGCATGTAAAATAGGTGAGATGGTTAGAAGCTGCAGCCCAACACCACTAGCAATTAAAGCCCTGTTAAGAGTTTTCTTATGGATAATAACAACAGGCCTCCTGTGACACCAGCTGGGATGACCCACACACTGTGGTCTAAAGCAGCAGTTCCCACCTGCAAACCCTGAACATCCTTCCAGGCCTGCAGAAAGATTTTATGAAGTAAAAAAAGAGATGCTGGTGGAAAGGGGAAGTGATTTTTCTCAGGCTTCCCAAGCTATGGAGCAATCTGTGGTGTGATCAGCAGGAAATGACCACAGACCTCACAAGGAGACAGAGTCTGTAACCAGAAATATTTGGAAACGCTACTCTTGACCATCTCACAGAAGCTATTAAAGTTAATGACCTCACTAGGATGGCAAAAATAGACAGTTCATCTTGAAATATAGTTCCATATCACTTTTTTTCACAGGGACCTCACATGACATCTTAAGAACTGATAGCTTCAAAGGAGCAATATTCAATACTGCAACTTATATTCAGCAGTATTTCCTCCTCAGTTCTCAAGGCAATCAGAAGAAACTGAAGGGAGAAAAGGTAAACCACCGAGAAAATATAAGAAGAATTTAAGAACTGAATTAGAGTGGAGAGGATAAGGAATAAGAAAGAGAAATCAACAGAATAAAACACAAGGTTCAATCCTACAAGCAGCTATTTTTTAATCCACATACTTTTGGCAATGCATAGGTGCTTTAATTACCAAAGAGTGAAATGCAAGCTTAAAACCAAATCCATGTTTGGAAAATAAAGTTGAAAACAAACTCAGAAAACAAAATCAACGTTATCTAGTTCAACATTATTAGAGCTGTGTTGGAATATATGTTTAGATCAGCTTCCTCAGATGAGTGCTAGTTCAGAATTAAAAATTATTTAACTTCACCTGCAAGTACTGTGTGCTTACCCAGAAATAAAATCCTCTCCCTTGCAGACGGGGTGCTTAGAGAGGTTACTCTTCAACAGATTATCTAAAATAGCCACTAAATAATTAAGTCCTTCTAATTTCCAGTGAGGACAGGGATTAGGGAGCTTTTTTGTGTACCAAAACAGATCCTAATATTAAACCACTACGGCTAAAAATGAAGCGCATCTAGTGATTTTTTTTTTTAATTTTCCTGTATGACTTTTTGGGGTTTTGAATAATTTTTTTAGTTCTTGGCATTTGCATAAAGAAAGCATATTTTCTTTCTGAGAGCACAGGAAGAAAAATGTCCTGAAATACTTCTGTGTAACTGAAAAATTGGGGGGAAACATTCGCCCTTTCTCCATTGTTGACCATTACATTTCCTGCTTTCTTAAATTGGCTGAAAAGTAACCCCCCCAGCATTTCAAAGTTCAGTTCCATAACTAATGTTTCTGGCTAGGTATGAAAAATATTTATATTTATACATATAAAAGGATTTATAAATACAGTTAATTGAGATTCTGCCAGAGTGTTCAGATTACTTTGCACCAGAAATTTAAATTGTAAAATCCTTAATGGAACCATGAATCTGATTAAAAATAATATCTTGACAATTTCCTAGTCATCCACCTGACAGCACTGGGAAGAAGAGCCTGAGAACCTCCCTAACCTGTGCTCTGGGCACCCATGAAACTGGGACTGCCAGGGAAATTTGAGGAAAACACCTGGAAATCCACCTCTGGCTGGAACAGAACAAAGACCAGAAATATTTCCAGATTTGGGACCATTGTTACTAGTCATGTTTAAGAGGCATTTGGACAGCACCCTTAATAGCATGCTTTAATTTTTGGTTTGCCCTGAAGTGCTCAGACCAGATGGTTGTTGTAGGTCCCTTACAACTGAAATATTCTATTCCATTCTATTCTATCCTATTCTATTCTATTCTATTCTATTCTATTCTATTCTATTCTATTCTATTCTATATTCTATATTCTATTCTTTTGAAGGGGGAAATAAAAGCATCTAGAGAGACTATTAAGACTGTTAGCTATAACTTTCCTGGCTGTCAGACAGACCTGGAGCCATCACGCTCTTTTCTGATGCTGCCTGCATTTCTCTTGCGTGCACTGGAAAAACCAGGATTATTTTTCAACAACAGTCATAGCTGAGCCTCACATACCTGATTTTTAATCTGCCACCTAGAAAGGTTTTCCCTAAGTCCCCACACAGACCACAGTGCTGTATTATGTCAAGGGAGATATGTCACATCACGGGGACCAGTGCTCAAGAACCTGCCGAACCTGCCAGCACCTTGACAGCAGCCACAGCCTGTGGCTCCACTCCTGTCCCCTGCTCCTAAAATAACTTCACCCACACAGAAAGATCTGACACATGCAGACATCAACATAGCAGTTAGATGAATCACCCTTGGAGCTGCACATGTGTCACAGCCATGATTTCCAAACAGGCATTTTGCAATCTTTCAGAGTCGCAGTATTTGTTTGGTAAAGATCTGGTCTCCTATCCTCCAGTCATGAGCCTGCTTTCACACTGGAACCAGATACAAGCACTTCTGTCTGCAGCATGAGGGGCTTAAATGGTAATTTAACTTGGAAAGGAGTTAAACCATGGGCTACACTTTCAGTGATGTCAAACTGCTGCTGTGAAAAATTAAGGGGAATCCAGACTATTTTTTGTATTTCACAACAATTAAAAAAACAAGCGTGTTTTCTTCTCCTTAAGTAAAATGATGACATATTCCACGTCCCAGGATGGGTCAGGCTGGAAGGGACCACAGTGGGTCACTGGTGCCACCTCCCTGCTCCAGCAGGGCCATCCCAGAGCACAGGGCACAGGATTGTGTCCAGAGGGGTCTGGAATATCCCCAGTGAGGAGACTCCACACCCTCTCTGGTCTCTGTTCAGGGCTCAGCTTGTGCCCAGGGAAGAATTTCTGCCTCATGTCCAGGTGGAACTTCCTGGGCATCAATTCCTGTCCATTCCCTCTTGTCCTATTGCCCTGCACCACCAAGCAGAGCCTGGTTCCATCCTTTTATCACCCTTCCTTCCTGAAGGAGTCTACTTTCATCATTGGTAATAGTAAGGATGTCTGAATTATTTTGAATGGATGCTTTTTGGAATTTTTGGAATTTTTTGCTTTTTATCCTATGCATTTTATCTCAAAATTTGAAAATTGTAACTGATTACAAAGCAATTTCATAAAGGTTCTTAAGTTTACATTGAGATTTTTCCAGTAAAATAATAACTGATTATGAAACAATTTTGTACGGGTTCCTAAGTTCATATTGAGATTTTCCAGTTGCTCTCTTGACATTATCACTACTCGTGCATCATACACAAATGTCTTATGCCAAATATTTGCAAGGATGTGTCCAAATCTCTTCTAAATTTCTTCTAATCTCAGTTAAAAACAAAAAAGTGTTTTTAAAACATGGAAAATTAAGAAGTCTGGCTTTGGGTTTTCACTTCCAGATACACCTCCAGTTATAGTGGAAGACCTAATTTCTAGTGAAATCCCCCAGGGCTTTGTGGTTTCTTCAAAGCCTGTCTCTTGTGGCAGAAAGCAGACACATTTCCAGGATGCACAGATTTACTCGCAGCAGGACTTCCAGAATTTCTCTGCTATGGATACCAAACACCAAACACATTTCTACCAGCACTGGAAAAAAGGCCTGTGCCTTCCACGTAGTGTCATCAGCATGACTGACCCTGTGAGTCATTTTTGCAGCGACTCATTCCATTTTGCAATGGAATGCCAGTCTTGACTCTCTAGCACCAAGACTAGCCTCTTCATCACATATGTGGAAGGAACCACTCACCCATCACCATTCCAAAACATTGCTGTATTGAAATAAACCAAAGTAGCTTAAAATTTGTTTGGAAAGGTGAGACCAGAAGTAAGGTACTTTGTTATGTTTCATGGACGAACTCAAGAGTTTAGGATGAACCAGATGACATCATTGTAGGGTCTGTGGCTTCCTATTTCCTCTTTCCTCTCAAAATCCATCCCCAACTCCCTGACAGCAGAGGAGTGGTATGTTTGTACAGCCCTACCCCTCACCAGATGGACAGATCCAGGCCAGCATCACAGTCACTGCAAAAAAGCAATCACTGAAGCTAAAAAACAAGCAAAACAACCTTTAGGGTATTTCTTTTGTGTCTGGCTTGTACAGAGATGTTATTTCTCTACAAAGAATAAAATGTTGCTATTATATTTCTCCTTTAACTGACGGTCAAGAAATCTGTTAATCCCTGTCCTTTGGTGGGGAAAGCTTTGTACTTTATGTCTCTGCAGTCCTAACTTTTTATGCCTGGCTTTTTAAGGGAGCTGAAACCTTTTAAAAGACCTGGAACTGTTTATGCAAAGAAGGCTAAAGGCCTCAAGCTAGCTGACACTAGTCCTTCCACATATTCTTAAGGTAGATAAATGGGGAAAACAGGTCAAGGAGGCAAGAAATTCTGCAGTACTTACCAGAGAATCCCACCATCCTTTAATACAGTCAGGAGAGAAACCCCTAAAAATCTCCTTTGCCTTCCTCTATTAATCAAAGGATCAGGGTCCTTTGGATTGTGCAGTCTGAGGAGGAAAATTTTTCCTGGTGAGAAGCAAATGCTTCTCCTCTTCACTATTGGACCAAACAAGACATTCAGTTTCACATTTAAACAGGATGAAATAATTCAGCCTATCTATAGAGAAAAGCTCTACAGATAGTTAATGTTGTGTCTAGATTATTAGAAGGGTAATTTTAAAAGGCTTCTGGTAAACTCTGATTTCTTCTTATCAGCAATATCCTGGATTTGATTTTCTCTGTGCCAGTAGGACAAAATAACACTTTAACCACCCAGCACAATTTTAAGTGCAGATAATAAATATTTCATGCAAAATGCCTATTATCCCATGCAAATACAAAGTTTCAAGATAATAAATCAGTTTGAAGTACTTCTACAAGGGTCATGAATTTCCATGAGTGATTTCTATTACGCAGAAATTCGTTTGATTGCTATCTCATTCCACTAGTCAGAGAAGTTCAGGTGTGGTCAGAGAATTGCAGCTACCAGATTGTCACACCCTGAAAGAGTGAAACATAAATGTTCTCTCCAGATCCTCCATATGGAATGAAAAAAAAAATTTTAAAAAGCCACAGCATTATTTTCATTTCATGTTCTTGAGAATACTAAAGATGCATAAAAGCATTTCACTTCCTCATAACTTAATTTGCAGGTGAATGGGGAGAGTTTAATTTTTTACAAACTTACAGGAGGTTTTTATCCAACAGGTCCATTTCTTGCCTCTGATCAAAAGGTCACTGCCCATGAATTTTAATGAGAGTTGTTTTAACACAGCATAAGGATGAAAAGTTTAACAATACAAAGGTAGGAGGGTAGTTATCCAAAGTTCTTCTGTGATCCTTAATTTTAGAAACTTAAGGGAAGCCATATTGCTGATGCTAACAGCACAAATTCTTTATGGCAAAGTGACAAAAGAAAACCAACCCAAAAGCCACATAGAAAACCAGTCCGAGCTCAAGACTGAGACACAGGATCTCCCCTTGCTCAGTTTCCAGTTACCACGAGAGTTTAGTCACATGCATTTATTAATTCCATCCATGCTGGATCTATATTGTTGTGGCCAGCCTCCATCCCTCTGCTTCCCTTTCTTTTACAGGAAAATCTGTATTCCTGTTTTGTAACCTGCTCTGGGAATCAGCTGCCCAAGCCAGGGTCTCCCCCTCAGTATTGCCTCTGGAATGTGCTGTATCTTATCATTTATTTTGGCAACAACAACTCCAACATGTTTTTATTTGCATTTCAGTACGGCTTTTCTGTTTCTACTGTTCTGCTTGGGTGTGTTTTTGACTCCTGATACCTGATGAATTTCTAATCCCACTGTATAAATTAAGGTACATCAATTAATTAATTAATTAAGCCCCCAGTTTTCATCCCTGAGCTAAAAGGCTCAGGGGCTGAGTGCAGAATCATCATGCTGAGTGCCCTGTTACGATGAAAGGGGAATTCTTAGCTGAAATCTAACATGTTTTTTCTCACAACTGGGGTGACCTAAGGGCACGTGCGCAACCAGTTACCATGGATCAGCTGGCAGGCTGAAACTTATCCCTCCTTATTTTCCTAAAGTGAATGTTTTTAACTTCATACAGACATATTTGAAAGATTAAAGGAGTTAAACTATAACTAAACTGCAAGTTTATCTTGTAGGGGAAAACACCCATTTAAGCAAGACTGATGCTTTTATTTTAAACTAAACATCCAGCAGAGGCCACAAAGGTGATGAGAGGTCTGGAGCATCTCTATGGGAGCTGGGTCTGATTAATTAGAGAAGTCAGAAAGGGGATCTCATTCATGCATATAAATATCTCAAAGCAAGTGTCAAGAGGATGGTGCCAGGCTCTCTTCTGTGGTGCCCAACGACAGGACAGGGAGCAATGGCCATAAAATAAAACAAGAAGTTTCACCACAACACGAGGAAGAATTTCTTTACGCTAAGGGTGGCAGAGCACTGGAACAGCTGCCCAGAGAGGGTGTGTGGATTCTCCCTCTCCGGAGACATTCCAAACCCACCTGGATGTGTTCCTGTGTCACCTGCCCTTGGTGACCCTGCCTGGGCAGGGGGGTTGGAGTGGATGATGTCCAGAGGCCCCTTCCAGCCCTAAGGATTCTGTGATCTGTGCAAGAGCAGGTCGGGTTGAGGTGGGGGGGTTGGTTAGATATCAGGACGAAGTTTTTTCCCCAGAGGGTGCTGGGCACTGAACAGGCTCCCCAGGGAAGTGGTCACAAGCCCAGCCCCGCCAGAGCCCCGGCAGCGTTTGGACAAGGCTCGGGGCACAGGGTGGGATTGCTGAGGCCGCGCCGTGCAGGGCCGGGAGCGGCACTGTGACGTTCCCCGTGCTTCCTTCCCCTCCGTGCCGGGACACGGGACACTCCGAGCCCCCAGGAGAGCCGTGCACGGCTCCGTACGGCGCTGCCGGAGCGCTGGAGCCCGCCCGGCCTTGGGGCGGAGCGGGGCGGCCGCAGGTGCGGGGCGCGGCCGGGGGCGGCCCCGGGGGCGGGCGGGGGAGTCCCCGAGACGCCCGGGCTGGGCCGCATTTAAGGAGCGGCGGCGGAGCGCAGGAGCGTTGTCTCCGCGCTCGCAGTCGCCACCATGCCTGTCAAAGGAGGCACCAAGTGCATCAAGTACCTGCTCTTCGGCTTCAACTTCATCTTCTGGGTGAGGCGCCCCGGGCTGTGCCCCCTGCGCTGCCCGCGGGACGGGCATGGAGGGGAGGGGAAGCGCCGGGAGCCGCGGTTTGTCTGCTTTTCTGCTGCGTGGTTTTTGTTGTTTTCCTCACTTACTGACCCCTGGAAGGAGAAGGGCGGGTACCCCAGTGCTCACCTCTTTATTTTTCACGTTTTTGGGGTTTTATCGTAAGGCAGCTTGAGTGTGCTGCCAGGCGGGGAGGGGGTGCTGGGTTGGTGGATACCCCCCCACTCAGTATCCCCCATCACTACATACAACCCTCGCCCTAAAACTCTGCGTGTGGATCGGGCTCCGCGGTGGCTGTGCCCGGGGTGAGCCGGTTCCTCGCAAGTTGCAACCTGTGGTCGTGGTGTGTGTGAACTCCTGGTGTCGGCGGGAGCTGTGGCTTCCCTTCGGGTTTAATCTGTCGGAGCGGAGCAGCACCCGTGGATATCGCGTCTCCGGTGTGGTTCCTGGCCCCACTACGCCCTGTTGGCCCGGCAGCGTGGGAAAGGAAAGCATGGCTGAGCCGAGAGGCTGGGGCTGTTCTCAAGCACTCGGGGTGTGAGCACTTGGATTTAGCGCTGGCTCCCGCATGGAAAAGTACCGCGGGAGCTGCTTGTGCGCCTGATGGATGGGCGTAAAGCGAATGGTTCAAAAAGTTGGGTTTTCTCTGGGCTGTTTGCCACGGTGGAGAAGTGCGTGTGCGGCTCCGATGTGGAGGAATGAAGTTGGAGCTGCGGGAAGAAGCCGCATCTGGAGACAGCCGCAGCACTGCCCGCGGGACGAGTGGAAGTTCAGTGTTCGTGGGTGAAGTGCTCGGGATGTCTCGATGTCGAAATGGGTTACGGCAGAGCTGAGGAAACAGAGCTGGGCTG
The DNA here is from genome assembly GCA_013400855.1 of Buphagus erythrorhynchus. Taxonomy (NCBI): domain Eukaryota; kingdom Metazoa; phylum Chordata; class Aves; order Passeriformes; family Sturnidae; genus Buphagus; species Buphagus erythrorhynchus. Next base: position 100,434 of record VZTT01002860.1, read on the forward strand.
CAGTTGAGGCAAGTTGTGCAGAACTTGACCCAGGAAAGCACATGTTGCCACCCGGGACTCGCCGGGACAGTGAGCAGGGCTGTCGCATTTGCAGGGTTAGAGCTGATCAGAAGGAAAAGCCTAATAAAGCACTGCCTGAAACTTATGGTCAGTGAGTTTCTAAACCTCTTGTTAAGAGACTGAATTATTCATGGCTTGCCTTGTGCTTGTTTGGTTTGTTAGTTTCAAAGCTGCCGACTTTCTGCAGAGTGTTTTACAGGACAAAAATTCTTGTTGTGGCAAAGGCATTGCTTCAAAGAAGCTCTTAACCTGAGCATCACCACCTTGTTGTCTGGGGCCCAGGGCTGAGAATAGGGAGAGAGGTTTTGTTTAGCTTGGGATGTACCTGTTGCCCAGGAGTGTCATGGTAATGAATTGCTGAGGCTTTACTCGAACCTTTGGGTGCTTGTGGATACAGAATTGTACTGGTGGCAGCGTGGATGGAAGAAGAGTGATGCTGCTGCCCAGAGGAGCTGAGAGATCATAGCTTTTCAAGTTGCCTTTTTGAAGCTGGCAGCATGCTGCCAGGATGTGGGAAAGAGAAGAGGAAGAAAAAAGGAAGAGAGATAAATGCATCTTGGAGATCCCAGTGAGTGTCTGGAGGCCCCAAGAGGCAGTGAAAGGCAAGCAGCTTGGGTCAGCCAGAGATAAGTGTGTGTTTGGCCAGCTGGTCCTTGGCTCTTGGGGATCACCACATGTCATTGTGGCCTGCTGAAAACAGTTGGAGGGGTGTTTAGGGGGTATGGTGTTAGTAAACCTTGTGTCCTCTGTATCCTCGGTTATTCTGCACTGAACAGTGGAAAAAGAAAGGTGTTCTGGGGCTGCCAGCATTGGAAGGTAATAACCACCCTAATAAGAAAAAAGGCTTTAATGTTTCTTATGGCTTTGCAGATGTGAAATGTCTGTGAAGTAATGGAAGTATGTTGACAAAACCTGTTGTGGCCAAATGAAATTCTGTACTTTTTTTTAAATAAGTTGCCGCCAAAAGATAGGTGAGGAGTTTAAGTGGTCTGCAGCAAACCTGCAGATGGCTGTGGGTGCCATTAGGTGGAATGTATTTGCTTCCATCAGAGTCTTGAATAAGGTTAAGAGGAAGCAGAAAGGCTCAAACGGCTTTGTAAAGGAAGTTATTGAAATAAAAAGGGAAACTCAAAGTTGAAGCTGTACCCAAGGGAAGGAGATAAAGGTTCATAAATGGTGGTGAGCCAAATAAAATATGCAATAATGTTAGCCAAAGGAAAGCTTTAGGAGTAATTTGCAAAAGCAAACTCAAGTAACATACTCTTCTTCAGACAGGTGAGAAGGGTGTTTCTCAGAGAGTCCTTCCAGGCAGTAATAACTCCAGGTATAAAAGTTTTGGGAGCATTGTTTGGCAGGACTTTATTTTACTGGGGAAGATTTTAATGAAGTTCTGTGCCATAACCTGTCTTTGACTCTGAATCGTGCACAGGCTTGAACTGAACTCTTGGTGCAAAGGAGGTGAAACGAGAGGAGCAGCAAATGTTTGATTAACAATTCTCCAAGGTCACACAGCACTTCAGAACTCTAAGTGAGTTGTGATTAGGTAACTGCCTCTGCTCACCATCCCTCTCGGTGTTGGAGGGCTGGAATGCAGCTTTATGGTAGCCTGAGATGCCCAGAGAATGGTACATATGGAGTGGAAAAAGCTGAGGAGATTTTTTTTTTTAAAAGCTGGTATACATGTGGAGATGGGACATTGCAAGGGCAAGTCAGACTTCATGAAGCTGCTGCCTTGGAGCCTTTAAAAGCCAGAATGTTGGAGAGGACAAGGCCTGGTTGGTGTTGACTCACTTGTTCAATATCTCCTGGAAATGTCAGTCCTCTTGTGAAAACCAGGCAGTCCTGGAGGAAGATTCTGGCAAGGATGAGATGGCTGTTGGAGTGGAGGCAGGGCTGTGGGGAGGTGCAGCTCTCCTGTTGAGAGAAGCAGCGGTGCTGACACTAGCTCCGTGGTGATCACTATAGCCCCAGCACTGCTGGAGTGCTGGCTGGCACCCACTGTCCAGGGTGATGGAGGTGATGGCTGTGTGCTGACACAGCAGGGTGAGACTCTCAAAGGCACTCATCGAGTGATTCCCGTGGGAGGCCCCAGCGGGAAGCTGCCTGGATAGGAACTAAATGGTTCAGGGGTAGCTGCTGCCATGGAGCTGTGAAGCCTTGGGAGAAAAGGATGTATCATGGCTTTACAAAAGCACCAGGTGGGTGCTTAGTGTCAACAGAGCAAAACCAGTTTCAGAAATGAAGGACTGAGAGAAGATGTGTGTACAGCTCCCTAAATCCTTGGCATGCTGGTGTCCCACAGTGCTGTGGGCTGCTCTGATCCTCTGCCTGCCTTGAAAGGATTGTAGTTGGGCTTGGTAATGTTTGGGAAGCAAGAGGAGGGTTTCTGCCATCAGCAACTGTAAGTTGAGGTTCTTCAGCATGGAAATGTGCTAGAGATCTTAGGATCATGATTGTCCAGGCAGTAGGTAGGGCCTGACTGTACTGAAAGAGGCAGTGAGCAAGAGCTGTGGGATATTAAGCCAGGAAAGAGGACATTTTCAGAAAAAAAGTGTTGCTGTGGGGATGGTGGTGGTGCTTTCTCCTCAGCAGATGTTGAGGGATACCTGGCTAATCACAGAATGAACTAGGTTGGAAAAGACCTTAGAGATAATCTAGTCCAACTTGCTAACATGGAGTTCAGCAGCCTTCTGCTAATTTTTCTACTCTCAAGGTGCTGTCTGTGTCTTGGCCCATCTTTAAGTGCTTGATACCTAGACCAGGAGGTTGGTCCTGGGAAATGCTGCTACCTGTCCTGTTCTCCTAACCCTTCCTGAGGATCTTATGCTTGATTGATCCAATGGCCTTTCTCCAGCTGGGAAGGCTGGGTACTAACATGATGTTCTCTGAAACTTTTGAGACTTCAAAGTTTGCCTTAAAACATGCTTGTGGCCTAAATGGAAGGAAGAGGACATCTTTGAATGTTTGCACCAAGTCAGGTTAAGCATGGATCAGTAAGTTTAGGGGTTCAGTCCCCTCTCTGAAGTGTAGGAATTGGGGATGGCTGTTTCCTCTTGGGATGGAGTGTTGCAGCAGGCACCAGGCTCTTCCCTGCTGTTGTGCAGCCCTTGCTGGGGCTGTTGTTCTCCCACTCAGGTTTGCAAACAGCTTTGCTGTCTTGGTATGGCCAGTACTGGCCCTGGCATCCCTGACAGTCTGCTCTCTAATAATAGAAGTTTGGGGGCTGATTTGGGGTGTGGGAGGGGTAAAGCTTGATAGAGAACTAAAAATTTTTTTTTCCACCAGACTGGCTTGAGCTTGGCAAGAAGTCAATGGAAACAACACATTTTGTGCCTTAAACCTGAGCAGTGGCATGATCTTAGCAAAGTTGACTTGGACCAACCTTGGCGTGAGCAGTGCTGGATTGCCTTGAGTTGTGTGATGGCTGACTGCCTTTAGCTGTGATCCCTTAACTCCCTGGGTTTGCTCAGGCTTGTTGGTCCTGGTGATGAAGTCTTTTCCTAGGAAAACTCTGAGCTCCTGTGCAGCTTTGCACTATGCCAGGCAAGTGCCTGCGTGTTTCCCCTGGATTCCTGCTGCTGAACAAAAGCAAGGCCTTGCGTTGTTAAACTTCAGTGCTGGGTTTTCCCCTTGTGAATTTTGTGGAATACAAAGACATCTGCTTGCTAATATTTATGGTTTAATGTGTTTTAGGCAAGCAAGTGCTGTAGCACAGAGGCAGAGTTCATGTTGAAGTTTTGAGCAATCATTTTCTTGCTCCTTTTCACTATTGGACAGATCTCTTGTCCTGACTTCCCACTCTCCAGAGTGTTGTTCTATGAATAAATGTATTTGTGTGGTAGTACCTGCTAAAGATGAGCAGAATTAGGCCTGGAGAGCTCTTTTCTATCTCTAACTTGAAGATACCTGTGACTTTGTTCTGAGCCACGATCTCAGCTGTTTTTGTGTACCAAGAACAGCAGTTCAGAGGGTCTTTCCTCCTCCAGTGGAACAGAGAGGACTTGAAGGATGGACAGGGAAACATGCATGTCTGTTAGTGTGTATATACGTAGGCACATATGAAAAACCCAGAAATTAGTTTCTTTTGCTTTCTGTAATGAACTGATGCAGTTGCTGACCACAGTGTGTGAACCTAATGCTTCTTGGGCTCTGTTCAGTGTATTTTGACTCCAGTAAGTTCCAGTAAGTCAGGTATGGAGTTTGGAGTATGTTGCCTTGAGAAACCTGATGTGAAGCTACTTAAAGCAGTCTAAATAGGAGCAGTCCTAGTTCCTATTTGCAATTCTAATTGCAAATATAGTAGACTGGCTTCTGAATAGGAACTTGTATGAAATGGGCTCTAGTCTTGGCAGTGGCCCAGGAATTTTGTAATGCTGCTCCTACTGTACTGGAGCACCATTTTATTGCAAAAAGTGCTGTGACATTAACACAGGCCACAACATTCTTGTAACTAGCTAAGCAGAAAGACAATACTTCCTTTCCAATCCATGTTTTTTCCAAGCTAGCTTGAAAATAGCTGCAATTTGTTGTATAACTGCAAGCTCCCATGGCACAAGTGTTAGGGGAGCTTTTTCAAAACTCTGAAAACCTGTACTGTTGTGAATAACACTAATTCGGTAATTGAGGGTTTAGAGTGATGCTGAGCCTCACCTATACTTACTGTTTATGGGGTTTTATTTATGGAGTACCAGCCAGTAACAGGACAGAAACAGTTCATTACTACTCATAATGTTCTCAATTTCTTTGCAAAGTTCTAGATCTGGTCCTGGCTTTGTTAGCTCAGTCTAAAACAGTGAGAAGTAAATTCTTATGCAGTCAGATTTTTAGCTAAAAGTTCAAATATTTATGAAGTGAAGATAGTGACTTTTTTGATATCTTCTTGTCACATCTTGGGGTAAACCTATATATGGAACAGTAGTGTAGAGCCTAACATATCTTCTCTACATCAAGAAAAAAAATTAATAAGTGTGTTGGATGCCATTCTTAGATGGCAACACTGAAAGTAGTATTTATTTTTGACTGACTTCTTTATTTTCACATAATGACTTAACCTTCTTCTGGAGTTAATGCCATGAGCTTGGTAGAAGTTGTACATAAACTTGTCCTGAAGGTGTCAAAATGGCAAAACCCACTTTTTTTGGGGGGCAAAGGCTTTTTTTACAGGCTTTGAGCCACTTCCCAGGCGTTCTTGAAGTGTCTAGTTTCTTCCTTATCCCCACCTCCACCCTGTGGAAGTGGAGGATGTCTCCTTCCCAAACCTTTGTCTTCCAGGACAAAGGACTGTCTGAGGATTTGGTAAGTACTTGAACCTTGAGCTCCTTGAGAGGTGGTTCTGCCTATGGAAAGATAAGATGCTCTAAGGTGTCTGAGGCAAGTAGGGTGGTTGTCCCTTAGTAAGGTGATTTTCCCTTATCAAGGTGACAAGGTCAGAAGGGACTGAACAAAATGGTCCTTGCAAAATAGTGGTTAAATCCAAAATAGTCTTTCCAGCTTTCCGAAATAGTGTCACACACTTGCGCTGCTATGGGATGTGTTAACAGAATTGGTGGTTTGGGTTTGGTTTTTTAAATTTTTATTATTTAAACCTCAAGGTTTTAACACATGTTTATGGCATTGTCATTAAATCTAACAGTTTCCTGTGCACGCCTTCTGCTGGGAGACTGGATCTGTGAAACCTTGGGTGTCAGAGTGGGGCAAAAATGCTGTGGGAATTTCTTGGTAGCTTCAGTGCTGGGGCACACTCTGAGCTCATGCTCAAGTTAGCCAGGGATGGGGAGGGAAGGCAGAGTGTCCTGTGTGGCTGCTGCCTCCAGGATACACAGGTTTTCTCACCTCAAGTGCATCCTGACTGGTTCAGGTCCTTTCTCAGTTACCTCCTCTTGCTTGGAAGGCTGGGACACACCCTTGGATATACCCAGAGGCAAAGCAAGGGGAAAGGGGTGGCTTTGGAGAAGGGGTGGGGTGGGATGGGTGAGAGGAGAGAAGGCTTGCACAGGAGGCTCACTAGGGAAGGTGCAGGGCTGTGTAAGAAAGGAAGACAGACCAAAAAAGCTGGTTTTCCTGTTGCAACAGGCAGAAAGCTGCATGCAGGAGTGAGCTTTAGGGGCAAAGGGGATGTGTTTGCATATAATAAAAACAACCCGTGAAGCCTCTACAGGGCTAAGAGAGGAGAGCCCAGGTAGTTTTATCCTTTTGGCAAGCATAGAACAGCCAAGCAGAGCAGGAATGAGCTGGGAGCAGTGGTTAGGGAAAACAAGGAAGCCCGGTTAGCTGAGGTAGGGAAGTCAGTAGTGTAATTGTGCCAGGACATGCTGTTTCTGGAAAATCACTACCACAAACTTTTCCAAAACAGTGAGTGAGCAGTGTCCCTTTAACTTCATGGCGTGGTCAGATTGGAAAAAAAACCTCCAACTCTGTCTTCTGAGCTCTTTTTGCTGTACTTGTCACTATAGAAACATACTACTTACCTGTCTGATAAGCACACAGACCCACTCTTTTCTTTGTGTGTGTGAAACCAGACAAAACGGATTGCTTTCAGGAATACAGTGTTGTTCTCTTCCTGCTAAATTTCTTTCAGCACAGCATAGAGCTACTTAGAAACACAGAGTATTGCTCAACTGGTGTGACAAAATAGGTCTGTTAGATGGGGAATCCCCTTGGATTACCAAACAAAAACCCAACCATTAGGTTAGTTGGGATCTGCTTCCACTCAGCTGAGGTTGGGGGCCTTGCACTCCTTTCCCAGGAAGGAAGAACAATCTCCCAAACCATCCCAGCAGGGCTGCCCATCCTGCTGGCATAGCATGGGTGAGCAGGGAGGTGACAGTGCCTCAGCCTCTAGCATGCCACACTGGCCAGAGGTGCTGCCAAGTGCCCATGGGGCTGTGCTTTTCCTTAGAGGCTGGTGTTGCTGTGTCCTCATTTCTCCCTTGTTTTGATGGAAACTTGAAGCTTTAAGTTTCTTGCCTTCTGCTTTAAAACTGCCTTTTTTTAGTTCAGTGGTCACTGTGGGTAGGAAGAGCACAAACTGAGAACATAAGTCTGCTTTCCTTAAGAAACTGAGACAAAAAGTCTCTTATTCTTGCATGAAGGAGCTGCATTTTATTTCTAATCCACCATGCAGAGAATTATCACTCTGTTTCGTTCTACCACTTTTTTTTTAGTGCTGTGCAGCAATTCACTGGCATGAAGTGTTAGCACAGTTCTGTGATCCTGTAAGTCTCTTGTCTCCCTTGCATCTTCTTAACGTTTCCCACAGAGTGACTGCTTTTCCAGGGAGAAAACGTGCCATGTATCTATGGGTGGTGGTGGGGAAGGGTTAAATTTGTATTTTGAAAGGAGCTGTATTAGGTACATCATCTCTGCCCAATGTGAACAGACCAGTTTGTTTCTGGAGGGCATTAACTGAGCCTTCTCCTTTGCTTGGAATTTGAAAATTATCTGCATGGTTACAGTATGGCTTAAGAGTTTCTTTAGTCTTACACTCCTTTTCTCCAAATGTGCCCTGCTCCATTTGCTCAGCTCTCTACTCAAACACTGTAGCTTCTCAAGCTGTAAATAAGTTTGGTAGGTGACAAGAGCTGGGTGTTCAGGTTTGTGGCTTCACAATTTGTGAGTTCCTGGCAAAACCAGCAGAGGCTGTAGGTTTCTTGTAATGATGGGGATTTGGATCAGCTATAAAAGCTGAAGACTATTGGATGACCCAGGAAAGGGAGTCTCAAGCAGAGTGCTATTAAATACTGGGTGACTTAACAGCAGTCTAAAAGCAGAGTTTTTTCCATCACTAAGCCTTTCTGATGTTTAAACTGAGGCACTGGGGTGAGATGAGGTGGCAGAGGCTTTTTTGAAGTGATGCTACAGCCAGGAGAGCAGGTAGAGCAGAAACCCTTCTCTCTGTCAGCTCCCTCAGGGTGCAGCTGTGGCACAAGAAATTGAAATAATGACGCTGGTGTGACATTCTGTGTCGTACCAAGGTGCCCCAGCATAACTTAAACATCTTGTCGGGGTAGCCCTGGCAAGTCAAGCAGGAGGTGTGTGCAGGTGTGCCTTGGGAGTAAGCACCAGAAATGCCAACAAAGGTCTTTTGCTTGGGTCTGGAAACCTCCAGGTGGGCTTGGCTCTTTGGGTTGTGTGTCACTTGATCTGCTTTCTCAGCTACAACCCTGCAGCTCCTCTTGGAGGCAGGCCTGGCACTCGGGTTCCTGCCCTACAGGAAAAGCTGGTTTAGGAAAGCTGGGCTGTGTGTGAGCAGGAACTCCTGCAGAGCAGAAGGGGCTCTCAGGTGGGCTGGGTGTGGAAGGGCTGTGTCCTTGGGTGCTTGCCAAGGAAATGCTGCCCATATTCCCACTGAAAATTGACATTATTAAACGCTCCCCAGTTTATCAGAGGCCAATCAGGAATGTTTCCTTCTACAGAGACCTTCTTAGCAGAGATCAGGCTTTGTTGGGATTTTATTTTTTCTTTTTGTGCGTGCTTTGCCCCAGCAAAGCACCAGACTTTATAAACTTATTGCTTACTCTTAAGTTTAAATTTTTAATGTCTGCTGTAACATTTGGGATTTCTGTCCTCATCTCACTTTTGCAGAGCTTTTTTTAATAGTGAAATGGTCTTCAAAGAAAGAGCTGAGAAGCACACTCCAGCTTTCTACTTTGTCCTGGTTTCTTCATTTTCTTACATGCAAGAAAACCCTTTTTTTTTCTTTTTTAAAGGCAGATTCAGTCTCTTCAAAGCAAACTGTTGCTATTGGCCTTACCAGAGTCCAATTCCCTCTTTCTTGCAGCACTTCCTATGACTTTTGCCAGATGTTTCATCCAGAGGCTAATTTATACACAAAGTGATTTACTGCAAACACAGGCATCAATATTAAGAGGAACCCAGAGGCCCACAGACAGAGATGATAATGAAATAAAACTAAATATTACCTAAAATTCGATTGTATTGCTCCAGATCAGCAATGTTGCTGCTTCTGCAGCTGTTTTTTTATTCCTGTCAGTGTGGTCACTTAATGGGTTGGCTTTATCTTGTTCTGCAAGAAGAGCACTCTTCCTGAACTCCCTTCCATGGCACACTGAATGCTCAGCAGTCTGTTTAATACACTAAAACTTCCAGCTGGCCTAACAAGGCACTTTTCCTTGTGATAAACTTGCTTTTCAGTGTGAAGCTTTAAGGTCACTAAGCCATGCAGTCAATGTCTGCAGCCACCCAGAATAAAACAATGTATGGAAGGAACAGTGGAAATACTGACACTTGGCTAGACCTTGGATATTTTCAGAAAGGAACAAGAATGGCATTGTTCTCCTGTAGCATTGGAGTTTATATCTTATAAATGCCTCTGGCAACAAGGTGCCTCATGTCTGGAACTTTGTTTGTGTGTTGCTATCCCTGTCCTTTTCTGCTTGTCCTTTGTTGCCTCTTTAAATAAAAGCTGAATCCTGTGCTTGCTTCTGATTTTGTTCCTAATGCAAGGCTGGGTGGATTAGTTGGTATCATTTAATAAGCCTTCCTTGTTCTTACAGCTTGCAGGGACAGCCGTGCTTGCAGTCGGACTATGGCTTCACTTTGATTCACAGACCAAAAGCGTCTTTGAACTGGAATCTGACACAAAGTTTTACACAGGTGAGCTGGGGGATCACTCAGGGGATAGGTCACACTTTTGTGCCCTGATTTCCAGGCTGCTGAGAAACCTGGGCCTTCCTTAAAGGGTAAAAAAGCAAAACAGCCCTAAACAGACGGAAAGCATCTTTGCCTGGCTGGTGCTGGGGGCAGCTTCCCTTGTGAGCTCTTGTGCAGACAGCAGTGCTGTTGTGTGAGTGGTTTCTTAGCTCTTCATCCTTTGTTGTCTTTGTTCCTGTCAGTAAACATTTTGTAATCTCAGGGACTCCTGGAATACACACAGGATGTTTCTTCCTGATGCTCATCACCATATGAGTCAGTGAAGTCTCACGCTAAACTACTTGAGTAATTAATAATTTTTCTTCAGAGTGACCAACCTGAGCTACCCAAAACACAGCTCTGTTGCCTCATCTGTCAGAAGGAGCATGTGTACTTTTGTCTAACTCTTAAAGCCCCACATCTCTTAATTCATACTGAACTGAATGGGAAGAATGCACAAATATCCTGGTACAGATGAGGATTATTCCAGCCAACATGGATCAATGTAGCTTTAGCTAGACCATGTGGAAGGTGTTTGTAAGATGATTAATTAGGGGACACACATTTTTAGTTTATGTTAATGTCATAGGAATTACTAAGTGAACTGGATTTTATCTGAACTTTTAAGCTTGGGCAGGAGAACATGCATAATTTGGTTATTGTCACCTGTAGGTGCTCAAACCCTTGGAGCAGCTCTGCTGGGAGGAAAGGCTCAGGGAATTGGGATTGTAGTGCCTGGAGAAGAAAAGGCTTTGGGGTGACCTCATTGTGGCCTCCCAGTGCATGAAGGGTGCCCACAGGAAAGATGGAGAGATACTCTTGACAAGGGCCTGGAGTGACAGGACAAGGGACAATGGCTTCACACTGACACAGAGCAGGGTTAGATTGGATATTGGGAAGGAATTATTCCCTGTGAGGGTGGTGAGGGCCTGGCACAGGTTTCCCAGAGAAGCTGTGGCTGCCCCATCCCTGGAAGTGTCCAAGGACAGGATGGATGGCGCTCTGAGCAACCTGGGATAGTGGAAGGTGTCCCTGCCCATGGCAGGGGTTGGAATTAGGCAGTCTTTAAAGGATGGCTTCATCTTTCTCTTGCCAAAAAACTGGCTCCTGTCCTCAGCTACTCACCTGTGACAGCTCCCAGGCTGGTGTCTGAAAGGTCACTTCCAAAGAGGTGCAGCTTGTGTTGCAGCCTCTTAGTCCTAGGGTGGCCTGTGCCTACAGGGAATACTGTTAGGAATGGTGTAGAGGCCATAGTTGGGAATATTGAGATGCTTGTGGGACTTCATGAAGAAGCTGCAGGCATGCAGACAGGTTATGTGTGAGAAAATTTGTGGTTTGCCCTTGGTATGATGGCATCTTAGCAAACTGGGTGGTTCTTGGAGCTGCCAGGAAGATTCCAATATGCTTTTTAAGTGGACTTCAGAAAGAGAACAGGAATCTCAACCTGGCTGTTGAGCTGAATATTTAACGAATCTTCTTTTGGGTAGCCTAAAACAACTTTCACCTCCTAAAGCATAAAATTTTTATGGTATGATGCTTAAGCTTCTGGCTGGATGCAACCAATGAAACCTGTTTGAAATCTCTGTAGGCTAAACTGAGTTTAAAAGGAAGCTCAATAGGAATTTCTGCTTTAACATAATTTTCTGGGAGTAGCTACTGACTGCAGTGAGTTACAAAGCAAGTTACCTCAAAGGCTTTCTGTACAACTCAAACTGGAATAAGAAGTACTGATGGACTCTTTTTATTTTATACTTTCAAATGGAAAAAGTTTAAGCTCGGGTTAAAAGTCCATATTGGAATTTCCTCCTGATGAGAAATGTCAGGTTTAATCCCTTACAAATGCTGCATCAAGTAGATGTTTATTTTGGCAGCTAATCTTACTGGTTTGCATCTAGAATATATCACTTGCAAATGCTTACATCTGCCTTCCTTTAATTAGTATTGATTGGGTCTCTGAGCTGTGTTTTTTGTCCCTATTGATAGAAATGTCCTGCTTGTTCCATGTGCTTTGTGCTGATTCTTAGATGTTTCTCTGCCCCTGTAATATTCCTTGCCATCCTTTTGGAGTTTTCTTGCTCACCACATCTTGCTGCTGTCTCCAGCTCACAGCTATGATGATTAGCCTGGTTGTTCCCAAGTCGAGGAGCCAGAGGATTTGGCATAAATGGAGCTTTTTACATCAGAAATGTTTGCTCTTTCTGCTTCAACATACTCACTACCTAATTTCTGGGCAGAGTAGTTTACAAGCTCTGGCACTTTTTATAATTTGAAGAAGTACCTGCTTCAAGACTTCACAGTTGTTGATAAATCACTCTTCCAGCTGTCTCTAATTCCTGTTGTCTCTATCTTCAGGTGAGAAGTTGATAACTCCTGCCTCTGAGCCTGTTTTAAAAAGTGTCTTACAGCTTCTCTTAGATGGCTTTATCTTGACCATTTTCTAAAACTTGTGAAACTGCAGTAGGGGTACACATTAATTGTCAGATTGAAGGGTTTATTTATCGATTTTTTTTTTTAGATGCATTTGCTTTGAAAATTAAGCACAACCACCCCTTTTATTTTTTGTTTCGAACACTTTGGTAAAGAAACTTGGTGAAAGGTACCAATGCTATTTGTGGAGCAATTAATTGCATACCTTGCTGCTGAGGTCTCAGTGACCTGCACACCTTTGTTTCTCTCCTCCCTAGGTGTTTACATCCTTATTGGAGCTGGTGCCCTTATGATGCTGGTTGGTTTCTTGGGATGTTGTGGTGCATCACAGGAATCTCAGTGTATGCTTGGCCTGGTAAGTGCTCAGGGTAATGCTTAAATTTTTGAGCAGCATGATGAGAAAGGAAGGAGAATATTACTGTGTAATTCAAGGGCAGCAGATGGTGGACCCAGAACAATCACAGTGTTTAAACTCATGGTCACCTACATGATGCTAAAATGTTAAATATAGTTTTCATTTCTGGCCTGAAATCCAGGTGCTCCTGCTGCAATTGAACACAGGATGACCTCAAGAGGCTGGATATGTCTGACATAAACTGAAGTGTCAAGACTGTGGGAGTATTGTGAACACAGAACTAAAATCTTGATAAGAGCAGTGCTATCATTGCTAGACAGTTCATCCTGGACTCAGAAGGTCGTGTAATCTTTAATCTTTGAGACCAGAACTGTGGTATTTGATGCTTGAAACAACAAGGCTCTACTGTTCATAACCACAGGATGAGCTCTTCTAGTTGACAACTGTTCTGCAAGCCAATTACTGGAGAGCACCCTCATTGTTTTCAGACTGGAGGGGCCAGTAGAGCTTACTGGGTTTGTGCACATCTGTACACTTGCAGAATTACTTATCCAAATAACCAGAAGACTTAGTTAATAAAAGACAACTACTATAGCCATTGAAGGAACAATTCCCCTTTTGTGTCACAGAAGAACCTAAATTGAAGTATTTCTTGCAAAATTATGCCACTAGCCCTTTGTAATTCAGAGTATCTCTTTAAAGTGCTTCTAAATGATAGTAATGTTTTGGATCTGGTAGTCAGTGAGAGACAGAACACTTTTATTTGTGTTTTATGAAATATACAACAAAGTGACCATTAGCTCCCTGGGAGTAGGTGGCAAGCTAGGAATTAAGTAATGACTCCTAAAGGAACAGGAGTGACAAACCAGTGGAAAGAGTTGGTGTCAACTGTTGTGATGTGTCTGAATGACTTGGACAAACTCAAAGTTGGAATTAACAGATGACTTCCTTTAATTAACACTGATCAAAAAGCAGGACTGGTGCTTGGAGAGCACTGCCAGACTTTCTGACGCTCCTGGGAAGAAGTGCTGACCCAGTGTCCTTTTTCCTGGTGTTACCAATGTCTCAGACCTCCCACTGCAACCTAGTTGAGTGACAGCTCCCACAAGTCTGGACAAAGTTGCAGTGTATGTGTGTGATGCTGGTTTGTGGTGCTCTGGCCTTCATGAATAATGTGGTCTTTCTTTTTCTAGTTCTTCTTCTTCCTTTTTGTGATTTTTGCCCTTGAAATTGCTGCTGGGATCTGGGGATTTTCAAATAAAGAAAAGGTAGGTTGCTCTTGAAAGTTGGGAGTGGTGAGGCCCTGGCACAGGTTTCCCAGAGCAGCTGTGGCTGCCCCATCCCTGGAAGTGTTCCAGGCCAGGTTGGATGGGGCTCTGAGCAGCCTGGGCTGGTGGAAGTTGTCCCTGCCCATGGCAGGGGGGCAGGACTTAGGTGATCTTGAAAGCCCCTTTCTGACCCCAAACACTCCATGATTCTATGAATGTGCCCACAGTCAGCAGTCTGCTGACATCTATACTAGTACAAGTCAAATCCTTATTAGCCAGGGAATTTGGGGGAGAGGAAAAAGGCTGATTCAAGCAGGAAAACACAAAAAAAATCTAACCATAATATTTAAAAATGAGACTTGTAGCAGGGTAGCCAGAATCCAAGAGGCTGTTGTATGCTAGAGGTGCCCTCGAGACAGTACCTGGCTGAGCTGTGAGGTGAAGCAGGCTAGCTGGGAAGTTTTACCACTTCCAGAGAGGAGCTGGGTCAGCTGAGGGCTGAGTGTTTCTGCACCTGAAGCATGACTGATATGGCCTGTCTCTCCCAGGCAGTCAAGATTCTGTCTTTTTTCAAATCTAGATGCTTGGGGACCAGGGTTGCTTTTCTGCTCATATTGTATTATACACTGTGGAAATTTAGAAGCTTCTGGAGCACAGTAGAATAGCAAATATTTTTGGGCAGCCAGTGGGCAAAGACTTGGTTCTCTCACTGCTGTTAGAAGCTTAGAGATTTGGATGGGGAAACAGTCTTACCTGTTCAGGTGTGGGTATTAAAGTGAGTGTAAACTTATTTCTCACATGAAACAGGTGAGCCTTCTGTCAACCCTCTGTTTGTACATGGCAGAAGAATGGGTGTTGTAGACTGCAGGATTTTTGATGACTGACTTGCTGAAAGCAAGTTTTTCATAATTAATACAAGGTATGACGCTAATACACAATTAATAGACAACTTTTTGCTTTTCCTTAGATTACTGATGAGTTAAAAGAGTTCTACATGGATACCTACAGAAAGAGAAATCAGCCAAGTGCCAAAGACACCCTGAAAGCATTTCAGTTCACTGTAAGTATATGGTTCTGCTTAACCTAGACAGTAATGCTGCTGCTCCAAGCCAGCAGGGACTGTTCTCCATGCCACCCAGTCCCCTGTATGACTTCTTGCTAGTAAGAAGAAACCAAAGATTGCAGAGATTTTTGTATAGTGTAAATGTATTCAGGATGCTTTTTTTTGTCCCTCTGAAGTGTCTAGAACTAGTTCTTGTTTTTCTAAAACTCAGCAGCAGGCTGGGAATCCCTGGATCTGAGCTACTGGCACCCTAGTATGCACACCTGCATATCTGTGAGGGGTTCAGCCCTATGTCTGTAAGGAGCATAAGCTGTCACCAAAATGATTTTGTGTGTACTTGGAGATCTAGCTCTTCCTTTCAGAATCTTGTCTTTTAATTTAATAAAGGCTTGTTAAAATTAGGTTTATAGCAGTCATGTTGACAAGACTTGGTCTGTAATAGAAACGAATGTAATTTTTTTTTTTACCAGATTACTGAGCAAAAATAAGGATTATTTAACCTGGGTCTCTTTTTGTGTTTTCTGTTGTAGCTAAACTGCTGTGGCCCTACTGGAATTCTGGAGCAGCAGTTCATGGACACTTGTCCAGCAAAGACGCTGTCTGAGTCATTCTCTACCAAGGTAAAGCTTGACTTGATTCCACATCAGCTTTGCCCAGTAGGTAGAGTGAGAAACACTTTAGGAAACCCTGCTAGTCTGTGGGAAATCCCTACGTCACACTGACGTGGCAGTGTGTGTCTGTGATCAGGCTGGTTGTGGAAAACAAACCCACTGTTACTGTGGAAAGAGCAGGCAGGAAATCTGACCTTGCTCAGGAAATGTGCAGTCTGTGTCACAGACTCACTGGTGGGGTGGGCAGTGGCAGATCAAACCGTTGCCTAAAAAAAAACCCTCACAGTGCCTTGAGAGCTCTGTTCTTACTGCATCTTCCTGGTGCTTGCTGGGAGCTGTCACCTCCCTCCTGGTTAGGGAGAAGTAGAGCTTGGGGTGGGAGCTAGTCTGAAGCTTCAGCAGGGGGTAAGGCATTGGTAGCCTGTTCAGGTGAGTTTGTGACTGTGAAGGCAATTCTCTGAATCAGGTTTCCCTGTTGGAATATTGCCGCAGAGGTGCGTGAATGCCACAAGTAACAGGAGAAAACAGTTTGTAGTTTTTCACCACCTCTCCTCCTCTTTTCCTTACAACCATCCTGTGCTCTTGCTTTATGCTCAAAGACAGTTTGTATGAGTCCTTCTATGGTTCTTACCATTCAATTAATGACTTGGGGTTTTTTCACTTTAATTGATAACTTCACATATCTACCCACATGAGACCCTTCAGTCTGTATCTTTAGCCCTGTCCTTGCAGTCTGAGTTGGAGTGTGTGGGAGTAGCTGAGACTGCATGCAGGTTTTGTTTGTTTTTGTTCTGCTGTGTGTTTTAAGCTTCATCTGTTGACTTTGTCTTGCGATGCCCATTCCCAGTTGTAGAAAAACAGTGGATAGACTGCAGGATCAAAGGGATGTAATGGAGTGTGCCTCTAAGAACCAATGCTGTATTGCTATTCTGATTGAACCAACTCATTCTTGCCAGTATATCCCTTTAATCCCAGATTCAGTCTATCTTCCTAGACTGGATAAGGAACAACAACAGAAAAAAGTAGCTTTCAGCAGCTCAATGATGTTTGCTGCTGGAACAAGCAGAACAAAAGTTGGGATGAGACTTTGACCAGCTACCAGGCTCTTAAAGATTTATACCTCTGTAAAAGTGCCTTGTTCTTTTCATTGGCTATCATGTGTCTGTCCTGGGGAAAGGACTATACTTACTGTTTTGTTTTGTTTTTTGTTTGCCATTTGCAGGGGCAATTCATTGTCTTGGGAACATTAAACTGGCCCCTCTATGAATCTGCCCTGGCATGGATCCTTGCCTAGGATATCCTGCCATTCCCATGCATTGTGGGTTAATGAGGGGTCTGCAAAATTACAGTAGCAATTGGCAACATCAAGAGTGGCTTTAAATCCCTTTTGATAACGGGTGAGCAGTGCATCATCTGAAGTGCTGGCAGCCATTAGTAACAAGCCAAGCCTGATAAACTGCATGTTCAGATTGAGGGGAGGAATCCTGCTGTAGTAAAGGTGCTGTTAACAGGTTTGAGATACTTGAAGAGTAGATTTAAACTTCTCCACCAACTCTTGTGTAGGACCATCCCTGGCTCTCTTTAAGGATGTGTCAGTAAAGGCCAGATCAAGGCAGCTATTAAAAGAGGAGTCTTAAAATTAACCCTGTGTGTGTAAAACACTAATGAACCATCTGTTCCATTTCAGTCCTGCCCTGATGCCATTGATGCAGTCTTCAAATCCAAATTCAATGTCATTGGAGCAGTTGGCCTTGGCATTGCTGTAATGATGGTGAGTTTCCAGATTATTTAGAGGGTGCTCAGAGGATACTTAGCAGAAGTCTGGTAGAGCAGTGCCTGGCCCAGCAGCCCACAAGGCCATTCCACTGAGGACAAGTCCCAGCAGGATCAGGGTGTGTGCTGCAGGGCCCTGAGGCAGTGCAGAGGCTGGGATGTCTCAGGCCTCCCTGGTTCTGCTTTGGATTAGGATCTGCCTCCTTGCACTTTCAGCAGTGGTGAAATCTTACCAGTTATGTGTATATATGGAGTGAAGATGTATTGGTCATGTTGATGGCCCACATCTTAATCCTAATATCTCTTGGGGATTCTTCTTTTTTCTTTATAACAGTTACAGGCTCTGCTAGAGGGCTGAAATAACAGGGCTGCTAGAAAAACTTGTACTTCTTTGTTTGACTTCTCTGGAGAAAAGCTCATGCTGGGATGATCAAAGACTTCTTAGGAGATACAGCAGTGGTTTATAGCTGTTGGTGCTGTGCAGGGCCAGAAGCTGGACTTGAAGATCCTTGTGGGTCCCTTCCAACTTGACAGACTCTATGATCTATTTTCAAATACTGAGGTGAATGGAATTCCTGGGAATGAACTTTGGGGATTGTGGGACGGAGATGGCAGAGTAAAGTGTTAAAACACAGAATACATGTGACCTCTGGGCTGGGAAGAGCAGCTTGTCCTCATGCTGATAAAAGCACATGCTTTGTTTTTCTGATTTCTAATCAGTTTGCTTTCTTTCCAGATTATTGGCATGATATTCAGTATGGTTCTGTGCTGTGCCATCCGCAGGGAAAGAGAGATGGTCTAAGAGCTACAAACCCAAGATTCCTGCACTATAAAAATCCTCACCATTAACTTTTGCGTTCTAAGAGCATTTCTAAAATGTTATATATTTGTTACCTTTTTAATGCTTTATTTGGTACTGATGTAGGTTTGCTTTTTATGTTACAGATTAAAACTATAAAGGTCTATCTGACTCAAGACAAACATTGTACATAAAACATCTGGCTTTCTTGAAACTTGTGTAATTGGGATGTAATTTATGTTGGAGACAATTTGATACTTAATAAAGAGTAAGATGTATTGTTTGTGGGGGAGAGGAGATGTTGCTATGTTGATTAATCCCACTGTTTAATGCATAGCAAGGCGTTGAAGTTGGCTAACATGTTAAGTGTTTTTGGGATAAAGCAGGAAATCACACCTATGCCAATGCCCCATGTTGGAAGGGAATGGGAGATGCTGTCAGAACATGTCAGGGAAGGTGTGGCCATTCTGCTTTCCTTGGTGTCTGTGAATGAAAGCAGATCTTAAGTACATTCCTAAATCGTCACTGCTGTAACACTTTTACTGTCACCTCCCTGGAGGGTGGCAAAGGCTGGCTGTCACACAGGTGATGTGCAGGCACTGGTAGCTCCATGCAGCCAGGCTGGACTCTGCCTTGGGGCCTTCCTGACATCAGCCTGTCTGCTGCCACAGCTGTCCCCTGGCAGGGCACATTCCCTAGTGTATGCTCAGGATTTTTTCACTGGCTGGCTTGAGGCTTTGTTTCCCCAAAGCCAGTGAGGTACAGTCTCAAGGGCTTACAACACGTGTGCCAAATCTCAGGTTTCCAAGTGGAATAAATGTAAGTTGCATGAGCAGTTAAGGGTCCAGCTCTGCAGTTGCAGAGTTGAGACTGTCCTGTTTCAGTTTCAATATAGGTATGGGAGAGAGCAGAGACACCAGTGTGGAACCCTTAGCCTAAAGAATTAACAACTTGTCTGATATTTCCACTCTAAATGGCTTTTTAGTGTTTCTTTTTTTGTTTGTTTGGTTTTTTTGTCTAAAATACATTCTGGTGGGGGCTGCCTGTGGACTTACCAGCAGGTTCATGTGCTGTTCTGTACCTGGTGCTTGCTTACTGTACAATCTCATCCAAGCTTCTGGTCTCTGTCATACAAATGTCTCTGTGTAGTCCTCGCTGGTTCCCCTTTTTTCTCCTGTGGGGAGGTTGGTATTTATTATGAGAAATACCAGAATTGGTGGGTGTCAGGCACTCTGCTGATGCATGAATGTATTGTCACCTCTGTGTTACCCACTGTCACTTGTCTAAGGGAACCATGCAGCTCTCTTCTGTAATGTGTTGCACTGTTCTGTGTTCATGGGCCTTCCTTAAAAAAAAAAAAGATTTAAAAAAAGTCAGTGGTACTCATGCTTTTGTGTGTCTTCCAGAGACTGAAATGACTTCAGGAGGGAGTTGATCTAATGTTCCTTTGTGGCTATATGTGACAGCCTGGAGGGGAAAAATCTCTCAGGGGAATTTGAGAGCAGCCTTGTTTCCACTGAGCTCTTTCAGAACTGAGAAGTAGTGTTTTTGTCAGCTGGGTAATTCTGGCCATAAGAATGAACCTGGTACCTGGAAGAGCTGGAGTGAATTGCTGTCAACCATCATTGGAACCATCATTATTTTGCTTCTTGTTCACAGAATCATTTAGAATTCTTGTTCACAGATCATTGAAGGTTGGAAGAGACCTCTAAGATCATAGAGCCCAACCTTTGACCAATTGCTCCCTTGTCAACCACACCAGAGCACTGAGTGCCACGTCCAGTTGTTCCTTGGACACCTCCAGGAACATGAACACCACCACCTCCCTGCATAGGCTCTCAAAGTGACTAATCACCCTTTCAGTGAAATTCCTCAACCTCTCCTGGCACAGCTTGAGGCTGTTTCCTCTCATCCTGTCCCTTGTTCCCTGGGAGCAGAGCCTGACCCCCCTCCCCCCAGCTGTCCCTTCCTGTCAGGGAGTTGTGCAGAGCCAGATCTTCCCTGAGCCTCCTTTTCTCCTTTCCCAGCTCCCTCAGCTGCTCCTCATCAGAATTGTGCTCCAGCACACCAATGTCTTTATTGAACCGAGGGGCCCAACTTGGATGTGGGATTTGAGGTACCAAGTACAGAGGGAAAATCACTGCCTTGGTGCTTCTAGCCACACTTTGATGCTGGTACATTTGTTCAGATTGCCAGCATCTGCTGTGGCTGTAGTCCAGCAGCTTTTGGCAGCATCCAAGGAGTTATAGCAGGTTGTAACTAGGGGGAGGAGACCTCAGCTGTAGGCTCAGCACACCCAGATCATGAGGTTTGGGCAGTGGCTGCAGAGGCAGCTCTTGAGCTGGCATCCAGGTCAGCTGAAGATCCAGAAGTAAATACCTGCCCCCTGTTCCTGTGTTCCACAGAAGCTGGAGAGGAGTTTCCTGGAATTCAATCTTGCAGCTTGCAGTGCTGCTGCCTTCCCCACAGTGTTTATGCCACACTACCTCTTTGATACCCACCCTCAATCCACATGTGTTTTTTACGTGCTATATCCCAGTCTTTTACCCTTCTTTTGAACATCTGCATGTGGGTTGGTGCTTTCTGAGGAGTCAACAGATGGGTAAATCTTACTTTACCTGAGAGGGAAGAGCTGATCTTTACTTCTCAAGTATTACTTTCCTTTTAGCAAGAACATGAACTACAGATGCAAAACATGGTTGCACTCAGCCTCAGACCTGCAGGCTAGTCTGGAATGAGTACTACTTCAGTAATGAATACTGATGAGTTACACATCAACTTTCACCTTACTGCGAGCAGTTGTGATGAAATTTCCTGAAGAAATGGGCTCTAAGGAATGGCAGCCCTAAAAATCTATGTATGGCACTGACTCTAAGCAGGGAGCAAGTTCCTGTCTTTGAGTTAGGTCAGGGATAGAATGTGACTTGTGAGGTTAATACAGAGAGGCAAAAGGGGTAACAAATAGATTGTTCTGGAAAACAGGAATGGGAGATTGCAATATGGAAGGGGAAACAGGGCTTGGGACCAAGTCAGAGCTCTGGCAAAAGTGGTGAAATACTTGTGGAGGGAGGGAGGGAGGGAGAGAAGGATTCCTCTGAGGAATACACCTGCCCAGATTCAGAGGGTCAGCAGAGAAGCAAGTATTGATGCTGGGCAAAAAAGGAGCAGGGAAAAATTAATCTAGAGATGGCATGTCTATTGGGAGGAAAAGATAGGAGGGAGGAAAACATAAAAAAGTAAAACACTTTGTCATCCTTCCCCTTCAGTAAACAAAGGTGCAGCTATGTTAAGACCTTAAAGCCTGCCTGGAATGTGAGAAACCACTCCAGAAAGAAAAAGGGCTTAAGCAGCTTTGTTTCCAATCAAAAGCAGGTTTCTTCTTTACACCCAGGTGCTGCTAATTCTTTGTTGTTAATGTGCTTAAAATAGCTGTGGTTTATGGCCAGATGTAACACTATATTTTATATTATCTATGGGATTTGCATGTGGGTAGCAAAGAGCTGTGGGATCTGAGCAATCCTGGTCTAGATATTTTCTTGGATTTGGATGGTAGAAGAGATGCTTACTGGTAATGTAAGTCCTGTTAAGGACTAACAAAAAAACACTGTCTGTAACACTGTTAAATCATAAAATCACAGAATGGTTTGGAGTGAAAGGGACCTTAAACATAATCTCCTTCCAGCCCCCCTGCCATGGGCAGGGACACCTTCCACTATCCCAGGCTCCTCAGAGCTCCATCCAACCTGGCCTTGGACACTTCCAGGGATGGGAATTGCTCTGAGGCTGCTCTCAGCTGTGCCCCTTGGCTGCTGTGAGGAAAATAAAGACAGATCAAGCCAAACCACTAAAAGGTGTGACTATTTATTTGTTGTAACAGAGCACCATGCAGAATATGGGCATTTGTACCGGGACATAGCCTGTTACAATCTTGAAATAAGTGTTTGACTAAGGGGAAAGATACAGCAGTGAAGTCCTGAGGAAGGCTGTATTTGTTTATATACAAGGTAATTTTGCCAGAAGAAAGATTTTTATACTTACTTTGGAAAACTGGAGCTAGCCTGCCTCAGGAATGGAGGGAGTCTCAAGCTAGCTGCATGGTCAGCTCTGTGAGAAGGTGTACCAAGGCCGGGAGAGCCTGCTTTTCCAAAGGGAAGAGTTTATTGCTGGAGTTTATTGCTCCTTTACAATGGAGCTGGGAAAGTCATCTGTGGTACAGCATGGTGTCATTTTACAGTAGCCCTGGCACATGAGCACCATAATTGAGTACAGGGAAAAAATGACAGTGGGCCCATGAAGAAGTGGGGAAAGGGTGTGGGAAGCAGCTGGCTACAGTGGAAAGAGAGTAGGTCTGACACATTGGGAGGGTTTGAATAAATTCTATCCTCTTGTACACTTCAAAAACTTAAATCCCTATGTTTCAGCAATTAACAGTCTTACTCACAGAGGGTGCAGAGATGTGATTGCAGAAGAGGAGGATGTCATTACCTGTAGGGTGACTTCCAAAAGAGCTCCTAAAGGAGTCAGAAAGAAAACCCTGGATTAATTTGACAGGCTCTCTAAGTCATGGCTATACTTCTCCCTCTCCACCCACCAAGAGAAAAGAATAGCAAGTGCTTGCAGACAGTTTTTTAGGAACTGCCTGTACCTTTCCACTATTTTTCTTAAGATGAATCTCCAAGCCCAAGCAAGCCCTACAGAAGCTGGGCTCAGAGCAATTGTCCTGGGGGGGTGGGGGAGAGGAAAGCAGTGGGGCCTAAAATCCCAGTGATAAATGTGAGTCAGATGCTGTTTTCCATAGGGGATGTGCCATGAAATTCAGGCTGAGCCCTGCCCTGTTCTCTTGCAGGCACTTGCAAGCCTTTGCAGGGCCAGCCTCCATCTGCAGGCAGTGATTAACACACTGTCAAGGATCCCTCCGACTGCTCCAGCATGTTTTTCCTCCTGAAGTGCCTGAGAGGGACCTGGGAGTCCCATAAGGGGACCAGTGCCTGCTGTCCCTGGATGAGAGATGCTGTTCCAGCTGTGGAGTGCAAGCACAGCCCAAGCTGGGGTTTGTTGGGTTTCTATGTTTAGGGGGTGGTTTATGCTTATGCCCACTGTATAATTATGATTATAAAATAGCCACCTCTTCAGTTTCTGCCTCTTGGCAGCTCTCAGGAAACGACCTAATTTGAACTGCCAGCAGTGAGGACCTTGAACCCTATCAAAAGTTGCTTTTAACTGAACCTAGAACCTCTAGACATTTGCCAGGCTCTGCTGGCAGTGACAAAAATAGTTAATTGAGATTTTTCCACTGCTGGACACAGGCTCCCACAAAGTGAATCCACAAGGCAGCCATTCATGGCATGCTGAATGCCTCCTCTTCTCTCACTGCCGACTTTGGGATCAATAGGAATTCAGGCTGGAGCTGAGAACTGACCTTCTATGCCTTGTTCTAATGCTGGTCTATAGTCCTCACCTTGCTGTGCTGTGCTCCTGCTCTGCCCCAGCAGCACCACCGCTCCCTTTCCAACACCAACAGGGCAGGTCCTGCTGGTTGAAAGGAGCTGGCATCTCCAGCTGCTGCTCCATGGCTGTGTGTGAGGAAAGAGCAGGGTGGAGAACTGGGGAAGCTGCACCACAGGACAGGTTTTTCAGCTTTGGGCTGGCTGCTCCTCCAGCTTTCACCAGCATCGCCTCTGCTTGTGGAGAGGGCTGGGGGAGCTCTTTCCAGACCCACAGGCTCACCTCAACTGCAGGTCTGTAATTAAAAGGAACAGCTTTAAATATCCTGGCAGTGGAGATGCAGGGCAGAGCAAGTTCTCAGCAAGGACTTCTACATGGCCATAGCTTGGGTGATGTCCCACCATCATCATCAGCACAGCAGAGGCAGAGGAGAGGTGGGGCCAGTGTTCAGCAAGTCATGATTCATGGCTTGGGCCACTTGCACAGTGTGAGTGCAAACAGATGGGGAAGGTTGTGGTGGGTGTTCAAAAAAGTGCCTCTTCTTTTGTCGGATTAGCCACTCCTTTGCAGCTCTCTGTGACTTTATTCTGCATGGGAGTGAATGCAGAAAAACCAGGGGTGCCATGGGTCTGTCGCTGTTTTCAGGTAGAAGCCACATAGCCATGCCATGGGGTGGGATGGCTGCTCCACTCTCGCAGTGGCAGAGTGCCATGACCTGGGGAAGTGTCCTGAGAAGGATGTCCTAGAGGCACAGGCACGTCCTCGCTCCTGGGCGGAGTGACCAGCTCTTTTGTGAGTCCCCACTTCAGCCGATGCTGGAGGAATGGACAGAACCACGTATGGTGATCCAAGGCAAAGTTTATTCTTCCTCAGAGAGGTCAAGAGATGAACTGGCTCAAAGGGACTCAGGGAGCAGGGCTGATATAGAGGAGCCAGGGGGTGGGATAGAACAATTAACGAATCATCTGAGGGCACAGGGGTGGTACAAAGGGGAAAGGGCCAATAGGATACAAACAATTTACATTAAACAGGGAGGCATGCCGGGAGTAACCTTATTGTAACCATTACGAGAGGGAGTACCTAAGGGCATTCCCTCCAGGAGAGAGAGACACGCAGATTTTTTTTTTTTTTATTGTTAGGCTTTCAGGCTTCACGCTCCACAGGTGGGGAATGGCTTTAGTTGCAGTGTGAGTTTGAGGGGCAGCTGCTTATCCTGGTTTTTAATACTGGGGATCGTGTCCTTACAGGGTGGCTGCTTTGTAGCATGGGGCCATTCTGATTTGTACACCCTCAATCATTAACATCACTGGACTGCCAAATAAAGAAATTTCTTTTTCATTGTGGTTTTACTCCTATTTTCCTTCTTTTTAAATTTTTCCTGGGAGACCTATAAACCTTCAGCTATTAGGTGAGGCAAAGAAAGGGATTTTTCCCCTCATGCACAGTCTGTGGCTGCAGCCTTTGTCCTCAGCACCAAGCTGAAAATTTGTGCATGGTGTGCACATCAAAAATGCTCTAGGAAAGAAACCAGGGTAGCAAATATGGTGTAAATAGATGGAAGAGGGAAGGCTGTGTCAAGTCTTCCCCTCCTGATTGTGCAGATCATATTTTTATGGCAAGTGTGTGAGGTGAATGAGTGAGGCCTTTCCTGCTGTTCACAGCAGGATCAGCCATGAAGTCAGAGCAGGTTACTCAGGGCTGCACCTGACACCAGCTTGAAAACCACCATGGATGGAAACTGCACAATCTCCTGGTCCCTTGCTGGGCTGGTGTCCTGATGAGAAAGTTTCTTCTCATGAGTTTGAACTTTCCTAGTTTCAACCTATGCCTGTTGTCTCCCCAGAGCTACTGTAAGGCTGCCATGAACCCCCTCCCAACCAAACTCCCTCTTTTCCAGGCTGGACAAGCCTTGTGCCTGATGATGTTAGTGCAGCCCAGGCTGTCATCATTGCATGGTGGCCCATTAGTAGCCAAGGTCAGAAGAACTTTATAGTGGAAAACAATACGCAGTTCCTTTTGTGTTTTATGGCTTGGTGAAGAACAATGTGTCCTCTTCCAGGACTTAATTGTGGAAAAAAGAAACAAAACTGAAGGTAAAAACCTTTAGGGTTGCCTGCCCTTCAGGGGCAGGAAAGCTGAGCAAGCAGCAAACACTGCCAAGGCAGGTTGTTCCCATCAAGGACTGTCAATCCCAGGTGCCAAGGTCCCCTACACGGAGTGAGCTGCTCCTCCTTGTGAGGGCCAACTTTGCTCCACTCTTGGCTTGGCACTGCACTTAGGAAAAGCTGATTTGTACTGCCACAGTTCCCCTTCCTGAACCTGTCAGTGCATCTCTTGAGCTGCCACCACTGTTTTTCCTGCAGCCCTGCAGACAGCAGTGAGCACATCCCTTCCCAGAACAGAGAGCCCCTTGCTCCCTGCTGATGGCACCTCCTCCCTCGGGCCTGCCAGAAAAGCTCCCATCTCACTCCTGGGGAAGGTTTCTATTAAACAGTGTAGGTTTTCCTATTTAACTTGAATTGTTTTACAGTCTAAGTCACATTTATATGTAAAATTAGCCCTGCAGCTGGTCCTAGCAGTTCCTCTCTACTTTTTGTGACTGGACTGTGTTGTCAGCATCTCGTCATTTCCAGAGTTCAAGTGTCTGGGCTAAGACTTTCTCTGCTGCCTTCCTCAAGGTGAGTGGAGGATTTTTTTTTGTATGTACTGAAGTATCTTTGGTTACTACCAAAAATTATTGTAGCAGAAAAATATTGTTTTGCCTGTACTTAAAAAAAAAAAGCATCAGCCATTTAACTTGAAGCTCAGCCTCTGTTTTGGAAGCAGTGCCTGATGGCACTGCACAGTGGATGGTTTCTGCCTTTTGTTAGAGGTGCCTATGGCTTTTTAGAAAGGAAAAGTCATGGAAGTGTGAGCTTCTGGGAGACACCTTTATTCTAGAGTCCTGATAGACCAGGAGAGGAAGTCACTAAAATACCTGGGCGCCTAAGCTTGTCCTGGGGACAAGCTCTTGAACTTCACGTACACTCAGCCCCCCAGGCCCCTGGAATGTGCAAATAGTCATCTGCCTCGGAACAGGAGCTGTTCCCTAATGCAAAACAAATTTCCTGAGCCTGGCCAGAGCTGAGTTGAGTGGCTCTTGCCTCAGGCTTGCCCCCAGGAGGTGGTGCCCTCACCTGCCTCACTGGGAAGGTCTCCCTGTGCAGGAAGGTGCTTCCTAGATGCCTATGGACAGCTACAGATCTGCCTGGAGGGTGGCATGTGGTGTAGGTGCTCCAGAGGCAAATTTTCTCAAGGACATGGCAGGAGGAAGGGTATTTTATAGAGCAGATTCCCCCCAGAGCCCCCTATCTGCCCGGGGAATGCATCCACCTCACCCATCTCTCCAGCTGGGCACCCAAATTCTTTCTCCATGTGCAATCAGTGGAGCAGACCAGGCTTTTTTCCTTTTCACAAAGTTCACCCAGGTGCCCTGCACACCTCTGCTATCAGCTTTGTGTGGAGGAACACAAACATTTCTGGAGAGACACCATGATCTGCTACAGCCTGGAAGCACCAGACCTGGCGTAGCCCAGCAAGCAGCCAGCCTACTGACACATATCCTGAGGTGCCAGCATCTCAGGCACACCTGGAAACAGCCTCTGCCCCAGGACAACACCCTGTGGATTTGCTGGTTTCATTTGGATTTGCCCATTTTTCCCTCTGCCGCCCTGCTGGTGAAACATAAACAGAATGGATACAGCAAGATTTAAAGCAGGGATTTGTCTTTAGGGGAAGTGTGGGAACACGAGGTTGCAAGTGAAGAAAACATAGAAGACAGTCCTGGTGGATCACTAACCTGTCTTTACCTCCTCCAGTTGTCCCAACCTCTCCTGGCTGGGAGGCACCTGGTGCCCAGGCATTGCCCCAGGCCAGGGTGCCTCATTCTGGGGTTTTTGGAGCTAAGGCCACCAAGGAATATAGGCTTTGGGGATCCTTGTTGGTATCCCAAGTGCTCAGCTCTCCATCTCAGGAGAGTCATCTGCTGTGCCAGACTTACTGATCTGGTTTCAGGGGACCTGGAAGCTTTCTCTGTAGTCAGCCCTCCTGGTTAACTGGTTCATATCAGTTCTCTCAGCTTTATACCAAACGCTCCATGGCAGCTTCCCAGAGAGGCAAAACTCTTGTTGTTTTTCAACAGAAAAATGCAAAATCCCATGGTAACCAGTGACCCCTTTCTTTGTGCCAGTCCCTAGAGCTACCAAGCAGCGACAGGAGCCATCCCAAAAATCCTGGGAGAAAGCCTCAGCCACTATAACCCAAAGAGAATGAGTAGCAGCTCATTCTCCTTCCACTCCTACTCCCCTTTCTGGCACCATTTTAAAATACAGCAATATATCATTCCCTGTGTTTGCTAGGAGCAGCATGGAAAGCTTCCCTCAGGTGTCCTGTGCTGGAACCTGGAGCAGGATGTGCTGGGAACAAGGTGGGACTTAGATCAAGGGAAAAGAAGCTGAAGACAGGCTTGGAAAGTAAGGGAAGGGAAGGGAAGGGAGAAAATAGGAGAGGGTCAGTGCTAGAAACAGAGCAGAGAAGGCAAATGCAGAGCACAGATATGAGGATAAAAGTGGGGGGAAACAGCAAGTTGTGGGAAATAACAGAACAGGTAATATTTGGGAGAAAATGTAATGGCCTGGGCATACAGAAGATCAGACAAAGTGTAGAATATACAAAAGGCTCTCCCAGCTTGAAATGCTGGCACCACAACAGGGTCTAGCAAGCGGTTCTTTAGTTTAGATGATGAAATCAAAGACTCCAACTTTCTGATGGTTAGTATCTGGCAGCACAACCCCACACCACAAACTAGCTATTTCCAATTATTGAAAAACAGAAAAGTAAAAAAAACCAAATCAAAACCCAAACAAAACCACCAAAAAATCCCAGAGAGAAGCAGAGCACAAGTGAGATTAAGACTGCAGTCTCAGGTCATGCTGGCATGATGAGGAACACGCATTGCAGTGAAGATCTGCAATATCTGTGCTTCCCTTCTGGCAGGCTCTTGGAGCTCTATGGAACAAATCTAGGAATTCAAGGAAGAGATAAAACAGTTTTGTGATGAAGGTACATCGATGTTGTTCTGCTTCAGGCCCAAAGTGACGTGAGGCAAGTCAGAGATTCTTGAGCTAAAAATAATCTTTACTTACCAGATCAAATGTGCACAGGCCCAAAAGAGGCTGAAAAATACAAAAAAAAAGTTGTGCCTTCCTAGCAGTCCTTCCTAATTTTTGAATTATTGGCTAATTTTCTGCATTTTTGGAATTAAAACATTCACACTTTTCAAAGTGCTGTTTTCCTCTCTAAAAATGGCTGTGTTAGGCCTTCCTGTCACTGCCTACTCCATGGAAAGTCTCTAAGTTGGGTTTTGTTTGCTGCCTGCCAGCTCTGTTCCAAGCAGGATATTTTCCATTTTGCATGCAACTGCCAGTAAAAAAAGTCCCAGAGAATTCCATGCGTGCCTCTGCACCTCTCCAGATAAGAGCTCCTTTTTATGTTAGTGCAACTATGTTGTAGCTAAATTTGTACAAATACCTTTGAGGCCAAAAGGTGCTCCTGAACCAGAGGCTTAATTTCAATAGCCAATGCTATGTGGGCTCAAGAGTTCCTCACTCATTTTTCCCTGGCTAGCTCAGGTTTTTCAGATCTATGAAGACAAACAAACAATTCTTATTTTAGTATTTTCTTCAGCAGCATCACATTTATACAGTCACTTTTCAGAGCAGAATAGGGAATTCCCTCTTCTCTTCCTCCTAATTTTTTTTCCTGTGCTTTACAGTTCCTGAACCAGGAGAGAATGGAGAGTGTTGGTCCAGCACTTCATTGACCAAGAGTTTTGCCCATGGGAGGAGTCCTGCCACCAGCCTGGAACATGCTCAGGCTCCAGAGCAAACACTGCTAAAAACAGCTTTCACTAGAGCCAAGCCTGCTGAAAATGCCATTGCCAAAACCAGCAAAAAGATTCCTTAAATCCCTGTAGGACTTGGCTATGTCCCTCCGGCCTGGAGGCAGCACGTCTGTGCTCTGTTTTCACAGACACAATCACCTTCTTTCTGCACATGCCAGAGGTGCTGCTGGAGACCCTCTGGCTCACAGCAGCCAAGTAGAGGAATGATGTCACTGGAGTCTGCACCCACACCTGCACAGAATCCCAGGATGGGTCAGTTTGGAAGGGACCACAGTGGGTCACTGGTGTCACCTCCCTGCTCCAGCAGGGCCATCCCAGAGCACAGGGCACAGGGTTGTGTCCAGAGGGGTCTGGAATATCCCCAGTGAGGAGACTCCACACCCTCTCAGGTCTCTGTTCAGTGCCCAGGCAGTGCCCAGGAAGAAGTTGTGCCTCCTGTGCAGGTGGAAGCCCCTGGGCTCAGTCCCTGCCCGTGGCTCTGGTGCCATTGCTGGGCCCCCGGAGCAGAGCCTGGGCCCTGCTCGGAGCCCTCCCTGCACACAGGGACACCCAGGGCTGAGGGCCCCTCTCAGCTGGGGCTCCTCTCCAGCCTGGACAGCCCCAGCTCCCTCAGCCTTTCCCTGCCAGAGATGCTCCAGGCCCTAAATCATCTCTGCAGCCTCGGCTGGCCCCGCTCCAGGAGCTCCCTGTCCCTCCTGTGCTGATGATCCCAGAGCTGGACACAGCTGTCCAGATGTGCCTCCCAGGGCTGGGCAGAGGGGCAGGATCAC